>OY829326.1:1800000-2014608 GCA_963691655.1 Toxonevra muliebris
CCATGGGTAGATTTATTTAAATATCAGCAGCCAGAGAGGCGATTATTTGTTTTTGTAGTGATTTGTTCTTTGTTGGAATGTTTAAAATGCGCAGTCAATTATTTCTATGGGATTGAGAAATCTAGAAATAAGAACTGAATTCGAATTGAATAAAATCTCAGGCTTTGGCCTCACTCACAAATATCCATGAAAAACCGCTAACTTTCGCCGATCGGTTATCGCAAAAAAAAAATAATTTTTTTCAGATCCGCATCCGTTTAGTGCAGGAGCTCCTTTATTTATTTTTATCCTTCCCTTTTTTATGTCCATTTTTATAAAAATGTTTCTTACACTGTTTTTTCGCTGTTCGCTTTTTTATTTCCCGGACCTAGCGCCGTGCGATTTCAATGAAAAGATTATTGCTCAGGATTTTGTTCGCGAGTATGTATACTTTGGTGCACGGTTGGTCACCCATTTTTCTCAGGGTAGGCCAATTACTACTAAACCCTTTAAAATAGCAAGGCATTTTTTGTATTTGTGTGCTTTTTCAAACTTTTCTTCAAAACTGGGTCATGATTTCTGGTTGCTGTTCAATGGAAGTGGAGTACACAGTGTTCGGGCTTGGTCAAAGATCTTCTGTTGCTACTGGTTTTGTTGAAAATACTAGGCAAGACATTTCCTTTTATAGAATTAAGTAGAAAATCTTAATACAAGTTTTGCTTATCATTTAAAAACCATGAGAAAAAGATATGATTGAATAACACAAATCGTGAAACAGCGGCTCAAGTACTTTTAGAGTAGTTGTGTATGTATATTCTTTAGAACTGTAATAAACCACACGACATATCCTGATTTACTTCCTTTCCCACAATGGTGGTATAACAACAAATTAAGGAATCCTATGCAGCAACGAACTTGTAAAACAAGTAAAGTAACTTGAAAAAACATAAACCACTTCCATTTCCGAATCATATATACATACATAAAAACCAATTTGCTAATAAGCCATAGCTTACAAAGACTAAAGGGTCCTTCCCCTAAAATAAACTACTCTGTGGATATCATATGCTAATTTAAGGGCTTTCGTATACAGAGTTTTTAATTAATCAATTATTGAACTTAACCTAAAGAAAATAACTGCGGCGACATCATTGCCGTGCCGTAGTGTCAATTGCAATTTGACACCTACAGCTGACCTAACTAACCCGACTAGCTGATCGTTCGCATGATTATGTTGTTTGTACGCTTTGACATACCAATAGAACCAAACCTTTGGCAGAGTGCGCATAATTAGGGGAAGTAAAAGAAGCAATGTGCATATCGGATTGCAGTCAGTCACTCAGACACATTTAAGTGCCGACATAGCAATGACATAAATGCATTGTACCAAGAATTATGTGTAGTGTTTATCTTTGATACAAATGTATATCTATATGTTAGGTTGCAGTCATCCGTCTTGCTTCACTTAAGCTGCTACTGCCTTCCTATTTACAAGAATAAAAAATACTTCCGTTTTCGGTTTGTGTAATATTCAAATCGGATGTATGTAGAAGTGAAAGTGGAAATTTACCTTACTCCTCGTATTATCAGAAATTCATTCAGCAGCATATGTTTATTCATTCGTCACACACAGTACGTGTTCAATAATTATGCCCATGTGCTTAGGTATCTTTTCTTTATGCTTACTGTACACATTCTCTTTTCATTCTAGAACGGAAGTATTTTCAAGTTACTTCCGACTCTTTTGGTTTCTTACTTTAAATAAATTGTGCCTGCATCGGCATATGGCATTTTTTTTGTCTGTCAGTTTGCCTCATCGGTTACCAGCATGTGACTGCAGCACTTCCGGAATGGTTTAATGTAATTGTTGTTCCTGTTTTTTTTTTCCTTTTTTCTTTGTTGTTAAAATTGTTTGTTTTATTTGTGTACCTATATGTTTTCCCTTTACTTTTGTGTTTCTCTTCCACCACACATGTTTTACTTCTTTCCCCGCGTACATTCTGTTGTTTTTTCCAGCGCCTACACAAATTATGACATTCATTCATGGTATTCGTTGGCATCTGCGCATTAGTTGAAAACGGAACTTGTTAGTTCCGTTCCTCAATTTCGGAAGTAACTGGCATTTCTTGTTGTGTGTTAGTTGCTGTATGCTGTAGTTTTTGTTGTTTTTTATTGTTTTCAGCATAACAAAACATCGGCATTAGGTTTTCTATTAATATGGATTTATGTGCAGAAGCAGCAAAAAAAAGAAAGAATGCAGGCGGAAGTTGAAAAAAAGGTTTTCGCTGCATATTTTTCTTTTATTTTTAAACGAATGCGACTAGCATTAGAGAGATTAAAATCAGATTAACAAGAATGAAAGCGGACAATACACCTACATAAATTTCTAGATGCATTTAAAATATCAGTTAGTCAAAATGTGGATGCATTTTTTCGTTCAAGTTTCCAAATTACATATGGTATATGGAAACAGGCATTTTCTAATTGGCCCGGTATTATATATTTTAACTCTTTCGAATCGATATGCGCGTATGTAGCTAATAAACTGCATATTCTTTTTCTTACGATTTATTTCTATGCGTATATTCGTATATAATACATTGAAAATCAGTTCAGCTTTCAAAAAGAATGTGTGTTTGTCTTCCATATTTTTCGCCTCAAGCAAATCATAATCATTAAACAAAAAGAGCACAGAAAAAGCTAAATACATTTTTACATCAAACGGAAGTCGGAGGCGTTACTCTTGCAGTGCAGTCGCGCTGCAAAGCCACAATTTATGTCCCATACATACCAACTCCTCATCTACATAAATAGTCTTGTTTCTGCATAATCACCATACCACTCTACTCACATTCAGACACCAACCATTGCCTGCCTGCTTGCCATTCATTGCATTCATTCATTGATTCCAGTTTGGCAAGTTCGTTCGTTCGCTCACGAAGCAAAAACAAGCCAAGCATATTATTTTCATTCACGCTTTTATTTCTTTTGAGTTACCAACATCTTTCCACCACCAATCCTTTCCACACCGTGGCTAAGGAACTGCATATAGTTTATTTTCTTTGCTTTTGGTTTATTATCTTTTTTTTTTTGTTATTAATGGCAAATAACACCAAGTTTGAGTAGGCTCAAAACATGCTTTGCTTTAAAGTTGAAAAGAGTTTTTTCGGCTTTGTTTTTTTTCGAGGATACCAGAAAATACAAAGCAGAGCAACAAAAGATCTGTTTTTGCTTACGCAGTTGAAGATGTTGCTTGCTTTTTTGTGTGGAAAGGATATGGAAACATTTTTGGAAGTTAATGAACACGCCAAGCAAGTTGAAAGACAAAAAGAAGAATGCGTACTGTGCAAAGTTCGATATTGGCTCGAATCAAGTAGAAGTTCTCATTGCAAATGATATTTTTAGCAAACTTCTCATGCATACGTCACACTGTGTTTGCTCTCATACGAAAATATTCAAACGTCAAATTTTGGAATTATGAGCAACTGCACAATCTACTATTACCAAAATTCTCAACCGTAAATTTCTTTTAGCCTCTAACGGTACTTGTTAAATATAAGCATCAGAAGTGCAAGTATCAATTGAAGTTATTTTTGTATTGTAAAAAGTGTGAAAGTGTACTTAATTTTTGGCAATGGAAATCTAAATGAAAAATGCTTCAAATCCCATTAAACAAAATGGAAGTTGAAAAAACAGGCATCAACTTTATTTACAAGTGGTAAAATTCTTATATCTTGTGGTGTGGTTTTATAAAATGATAGGTCTTTTTTCTGTATTTTTTTATTTCACTTGGATAGTTAGTAACTTTCCCCCTTCATTCTTTTCTAAACAACAGTCCACATTTTAAGTTTAAACAAATGTTCACGGTAGCTGCCAAGATTTGCCGGAGTTTGTTTAATCTGCTTACTCGTTGTTATTAATACAATTTTCTGAATGAACAAGAAAATACAATAATAAATATTTTTATATTGTTGTATATTGTATTTTACAATGCGTTTTTTCACGCATGCACATTTTTGAAATCTGGTGGTCAAAAAATTGATCAAATTTCACGCGTTGCATTAAATTTTTTTTTGTGTTTTCTGTTAAATTTGAAAAAGGTGACATAGCTCTTGGCAAGTGGGATGAGACCACGCCCATTTTTAAAGAAAATCAAATTTTTGAAGTTTGAAAAAATCGCAACATTTATAAAGTAATTGTCTCTAATTTTGAAGTTTTTTTATAATAGATATGGTTTTTACACAAAACCATATCTACCTAACCAAAAACTTATTCTCAAAATTTCAGATCGATATCTTTATTCCAACTATATTTGTCGCTCTATCCCATTCATGTGCGACCACTGTGCGTGGCAACGATGAAGACGTAATCCCAATCACACATGATTGAATCGGGGATCGACTAAACAGAAAAGTCGGTTATGAAAAATGACTTCATAACATATTTTGTTTTTTTTGGAAAAGCGAAATAAGTTTGCTAGAATGCAGTACCTGCACTTTCTCTCACTCTCTTTCTCCGAGCCGCGAGTGAGCACTATTTACTCGTAGTAAATAGCCTTCAGCTTCGAGCTCAGCTCACCTCAAATTGAAAATATATGAAGTCGTCAGTCTGACTTAGGCTGGTCTTTCTTTTCCCCACATATATATGGACTTCATTTCCCCATCCATCTATCCATATGCATTGTACTTGTAACTTGTCCCTGTTTAAAATCAGCCAAGTCTATTTATCATGTTCATCTGCCTCTTAGAGCGAAAACCGAACAAAATGGAAGAATTGGAAGAAATTGTCAGAAGGGTATACTTCGCTTCGAATCAATACTGGTGCGAGCACGACAAAATTATGTACACATAAGCTGAAACTAGAATGCTTGTTGCAAAACCGCCAAAGTCGTCCATAACCACTTACAGTACTACAAAACTAATCGACATCTGTTACAGTGTATTTAGGGTATTTTTGGTTCTGTAGTGCCTGAACTTGTCAGATGTTTACTCTTTTGCAATAAAACTTTTATTTTTCTCTTGTTGAGTATTGAGATTTCAAAACCAGAATACACAAAAATTTAAAAATCATTTATAAAAAAATATGTATTTACGTATGGCACAGATGTGTGGGCGCAAATACAAATGAAGCACACACACTTATATATATATATATATATATATATATATATATATATATATACACATTACCATTCTAAACTAGAGCAACACAATATCAACAAATTTTAAAATTGAAACAAAAAACCATGAACAAAAGCAACAAAGAAAAAAAGCATTTTCATTCATAAAAATGCTTACTTCCTGTGTGTGAGTGTGTGTATGCGCTTGGTGCGAGGGAAACACTCAACAAATTCTGTTAGTCAATTCATTCATTAAATTAATGCCGGTATTTGAGCAGAAAGTTTATTCAGAACCCTAAACACCAACTCCTACCTGTACGATTTGTAGGGGGTTACAATATGACGAGCGCTGGAATTGGTTGGAAAAATAAAGTTATTTTTCGATTTGAACGAATCGTGAAATATTGGAACGTGCTATTTTATTGGAAATAATTATTTGTGTTGAGCAAGAGTTACTCATCGACTAATATAGACTCTTTCAAGCAATGGAATTTTATATGGCTGGCAACTGGTATAATCCCATGGATTGAGAGAATATAATATAGTCGTATTTACGGAAAGCATATATATATATATATATATATGGTGATGTTGGGGTCGACTATCCGTGCAGGGAGCACTCAATCGAAGTTGATGAGAGGTTCTTCCAGAGGATCCTCAAAACTGCTCATTCAAAATAATATTGTTTCCGACTACGAGTCCAAAGCACTGATAGATTGTTTGCTATATTACAGATTAATCTCATACATATAAGAATGGGCTATGTAGCTGTTAATGTGTATGGTTGTGTGTTTGCCTCATAAGGCAACCAATTCTGAACTTTTTTCTAAAAAATGAAACAAAAGTGAAAAATTGCTTAGTTATCGATAAAGAATTTTAACAATACTTTTCCATTGGTGTATGTATACTAATGATTAAATGGAAAAACACACTTCTGCTTCGTTTTGTTTTTGCAATCTGATATGAATATATGTACATATATAGTTTAGTGCTTACATAGGCACAGTAAAAGTAAGCGATAAGATAAAAATTAAATCCAATTCATTCTGGGGAACGTACAACATTTTCTTCTCTTTTCTGTTGCCTACGGACAAAATTTGGCTTAATTATTAACTTTGTTGCGATTGTTATTGATATTGTTAATAAATATGTACACCTATGAGCAGGAAATGCTAAATTTGCTAAAAACAAAAAACAAAAAAAAACAAAAATAATAAAAACAATAAAAACAAATTTCGAGCGCGCTGTTCATTTATCTCTTGTTTTCTGTTTTTGTCTATAAATAAGCGAAAATATTTTATTTTCATTTATGATTGATTATTTTGCACTTAAATCGTTTATATTTTTATTATTATTTGTGCTATTAATGTTATTATTCTATTTAAAGTTAGTATCAGTAATTGAATATTGTAAATGTGTCGACGATTGTTCAATTTATGACACATTTATAATTCATACTTTCTTACCTGATTAAGGAAGGCAAAAAAGCCCTCGGAATAGCCATTAACTACTTCAAAAAACCTTTCATAATTTGCTCGACTCAGTAACCGTACGAGCCAGGAAAGAATCCTTTCATTAGATTTCTTCCAAAACGAAAACACCTTGATATAGCCTTCCCAGGAAACAATTGTATACCTAATTTTTCCGGAATATTAACAGCTACTGCCATGATAAATTAGCTCACCAAAAATGGGTGTGATTGGTTGTGGTGACAATTTCCCATATATGTATCTGTGCCAGTAAAAATGTCTCCGAACAGGGATTGCCCGAATTTCATCTATTATTTCGAAAGTGGAAGTGGCCGGTTATACGTAACGATCTCCTCCCATGCAACCAAGTTTAAAGCAAAGGTAAAGCTAAAACTACTATTAGTAATTCGGTTTTTTTTTTCAATAACTCCTAAAAGGTTTAATAGTTAAAGTGGGCGCGACATTTCTCTTCCAAATAATTTAAAAAGAAATTGAATTTATTATGACATTAAAAACATTTAAAACCTAAATATAGAGTATACCTACACAATAAATGATTTATGTGTAGGTAAGATTTGTATTTATTGTTATAAATTTTGTAAGTATGTACCTATATGATATTTTTTTTTAAGTAAATAAATTTTATATGTAATTATTTTCAACCGTATTTGGTATTGTACACAAAATCTACTGGCAATTCTGCAGATGCTAAATTTTATTTTATGTGACTGTACATTTAAAATAAAAGTTTGTACAGCAAATTCGGCGAAAGATACCCTCGTAGCAGTGGCATATTATATAAAAGAGGCGGTTTAGACGGGCGCAAACATAAGTGGCCTGAGCAGGACTGTCATGTTCGCATGAGTGCAACCATGCCGGATTTTTTATATAGATAGGTTCTTTTATTCGCGAAAAATACAATATTTAAAATAAATATAAGTAGTCGGTAAGGCCCCAGTAGCTGGGGCCAGCGTGGCCGTTATGAGACTAAAGTTGCAATTTGCAACCTTTTTGACTGCTTGGAGACTTTGACACGACTTTTCGAAAATACCCAAAATTTGAGACTTTTTTTAAAATCCTTGCAACTTTTGAGATTTTTTTGCAAAAAGGGTGATATTCACATGAAATTATACGAAAAATCCATTGCCTTTGACTTAAAAGTTCGCAGCACTAATTACATACATACTTTTTAGTTGCAACACTGCCGTTTTATATGATTTTTTACAAACTTATTGCTATTTTCAAATTTGCCACATTGAAATTTGTTTGGCCAATTAAAAGGTCACAAATGATAGGTTCTGAAATATGCTAGGGTTCTGCATACACATTTTTTTAAATCTGCTAGCAGACTCGAGAAAATGCGATTTTTAGAGTTTTTTTCAAAATGTAACGGTAATCGGTAGGGCTGAAATATTCTGGGAATCATCATAAAATAAACTGAGGTAAATTTTTGGAGGTGTACAACAACTTTTTTTTCGTGAAGCACCTTAACCCTCTAACCCGTAAGGCATCCCTGAGGCAGCCTTCACTCTATTTTAATTAATTGACAAGTGCAAATTTATTTTTTTTTTAATTAATTGGCAGACCCTAAGGAAGAATAAACACACAATTTGTGGTCAGTTTGCATTTTCTGCGATCACATGATTGTTGTTTATTGTTATTTTTATGTGTACAAAGAGTTGTTTTGTGACGAAAAATTATCGCGCATATAATTTTTTTTTTAAAAATCTAAAAAAAAAAAATATTTCTAAGTCTCCTCATATACTTTCTTATAATCATAATTTCGTATAATTTTGTATGAAAAATGAGAATTTATGATAAATGAGAGGATACAACACCAATTAAGACATCTTGTGAATTGCCCACATATATCTTTATTTTTGGCTTAAACCCGTAAGGCCGCATCAGGGCAGCCTTTCATTTTTCTCACCTAACTGCTAAACTCAAAAACTAATCAAAAAATGGACTTCATATTCATTTTTCTTTCATCAATGTTAACTGGAAACAAAAATTCTAGTGTTTGTTTTATTATTATTTCGACCTTGCGGGTTAGAGGGTTAATATATTAATTATTTGGGATAATTGATTTTTTTTTTACTGTCAATACATCAATACATTTTTTTTATATGCAAACTGCTGCGAAATGAAATAAATGTTGCTTTTATTAAAAAAAAATTGAATGAGCCTTTTTTACTCGCAGTGACGCTTTTTTTGCAACTTTTTGAAATTTATCAGCCTCTGAGATTGATACAAAGCTGGAATTGGGTTCATTGCAAAGAGTGAAGTTTTCCTTTTCGTAGTCCAGGTCGCAAATACTTTGAGGTACCGTCAGGTTGTGACGGAGTCACTAACCAAACACAATTAACTACACTGTTCAACAAATGAAAACTTTTGGAAACGAGCAGAGACAAGGTAAGTGCACTTAGGGTAATAGGGGGTCGCTGAGTCTGAATCAGTAGTCCGTTTTGCTCTGCTACGTCACAATTTTTTTTATTGACATAAAAAACTTTAAAATTGAAAATGCAAAACATATATTTTTTCATCAAAACTTCCATTTCATCATCAGCATCATTGTTCATTCAAAGCCTAATCATTTCAATAATTATTTAATTAGCAATGTGAAATTGGATTGAATTTGGAAAAAAATTTGCAACAATTTTTTCCAAATTAAAAATATTAAAAAAGAAGAAGAAGTATATAAAAATTTTTCAATAAAAATTTTTTTCATAGAATAAACAGACACGGTTCATATTAGATGTCAGAAAATCTGACCAATATGCAATACAAGTGTCAAAGAAGAATGGCAAAAAGTAAATAGAACGGTAGTTCCTTTCAATAATACTATTCAGTGAAAATAACTGTCTTTGTAATTCCCATTTACTTTACAGCTTTTTCACTTATATACATTGTTGAAATTAGGGAATTATCACAAAGATCACTGATGAGGAACCGTAGCTAGTTCCGAAACGATCGTCTGATCTGCTAGTTCTATGAACTTTTTGATATTCTTCTGGCATCATTGTTGATTCAAAGCCTAATAATTAAAAAAAAAAAAATTACTTTTTTTTGTTTTCAACTTTTAAAAATTTTTGTTCTACATTAATTTTTATTTTTCTAATTTTTTACAGTTTTTTAAATATGAAAGTTCCTTTTTGACTTATCATTTTGCACTTCTCCTCGCATTTGGCCATCATTGCTTTAAGCTTACTACGTGTTAAAAGTGAACGATAATAACGAGGATAAAAAAGTTACGAAAAAATGAATTAACTAAAAAAAAAAATTTTAAAAGTTTAAGAAACAAAAAACTTTAATAATTGTTTTTAAATGGATGTTTTGATAAAAAAATATGGACTGTATTTTTTATTAAATGCCCATGAAAACATTGTAACGTAGCAGAGCAAAACGGACTACGGATGCGGACTCAGCGATCCCCGATTACCTAAGTCTACTTGTCTCGTCTCTGCTCATTTTGAGCTGTTGAGCAGTGTTATTAATTTTGATTTTACCTATGTAAAAGCTATGGAAACTAATTCCGAAAATTTATTATCATTGACGAACCACGCATGAATACACTTAGATAATAGTTTTCTTTTTTCTGCTGTATCTGATAAACTTTTGATTTTGATTGAGCTCCTGATTTCAAAACACCAAAATACCAAAAAGACGAATAACAAAGTTTCCTTACCTATCCTTTCGTCCACACATATCCAAGTTTACTGAGACTCAATGCTTAAAAACTTAAAAATGTATTTGTATTTTTCACATAAACAAAAACTTAGCTTCAATGAAATTTTTATTTGCTCGTGTTAATTTCTAATTACCTTTTTGTTATCTCTCTCCTAAATCTTTTGTCGTGTGTTTTATGTATTTTTTGAATAAAAAAATAGCAAATCTTATCTGAAATCTAAAATCTAGATAAACACCTTCAACACCACCTACTGTTTTTCCAACAGCAGCAACAGTTTTAAAATAAAATGTTGCCAACAGTAAAAATACTTAATTGCTTTCAGCTTAATTTGTGCATGTCTGCGAGTGTCTGTCTACGAAGAAACTCTTAGTTACAGAAATGTCCATTGGTACATGTAAATGTCTGCTAGATATGACAGCAAACATGAAGCAACAAATACACGCACTCACTGCCATGAAACAATGAAAGCATATCGTCTACAAAATAAAAACTTCCAATCAACAAACAACAAACAACAGACACCCACAACAAGTATACGTTTACCTATAATTTAAGATAAAGGAAATAAGTTTACGCTAAGTTAGGTCATATTATTTCATAAGATACCATATCATGACAATGGATTTGGGTAATATTACATACTGCCAACCCTTTTAATGTAGTGTGGATAAAATAAAGCAAGCTGAATAAAAAAATGTTTGCCCACAAACTTCCTTTTGACAAACATACCGAATATACCTTCGAATGCATGTGCAAACATTTCTACATATGTGCATGCATGACAAAATAGTAAAAGAAGAAACGAAACACCCAAGTTTCTTTGTTATGAGCAAAAGATTATTCTGCAAAGCCTCCACAAAAACTTCACCTCCGCACAATTTTTACTTAACGACGCACAGTACAGCGGCTCCAGGTGCAACCGATGAGCAAAACTAGAGGAAGTTACAGTGAAACTATGCAAAAACATTTAAAAGATAATTACAAAGAAGTATTATGAGTCCACGTCCATTCCTCATGTATTTACTATCAAATAATATCTTCTGTTTTTCATAGTACGACAGCCCATGGATGGCCTAGAACGAGTTTTATGCCGAATCCGATTTTTGACCGTGCCGAGCATCGAACTCTCGGGCACCCTGTTTAAGAGTTAATATTTTCGAAACTACTAAATAATGTACAGGAACTGCTTATACTTCTTATCAGTAATTACTTTTTGAAAACAAGAATGGATATACATAATTCAAAATTTTATTCTGTAAAAGTCGAAATGGATGGACTAGAAGTACCTCCCATATACAGGGTGACAATTGTAAAGTGACGCAAGTTTAATACTCTGCAGCAAGCTTTGCCATTTACCGTTACTTTAATTTAAAAAGCAAATTCATTCATCATTGGCTTTGCTTTTAATTTCATTTGAATTTTTGTTATTACATTTTGAAATTTCCATAAAAATGGACAAGGAAAATATTCGTCGTGAAATTATGAAATTTCATTTGTCAAATTATAGTAGCCGTCAAATTGCAAAGGCTTTAAATTTGTCAAGTCGTACGGTAGACCGAGCTATTATTCGATGTAATGAGACTGAGGGTTTTGGAGATAGAGACCGGGGAAAATTTTCAACAGTTGCCACTACTGGTTTAACAGAAAAAATTCGTAAACGAATCAAGCGAAATCCAAGGCGCTCAATGAGAAAAATCGCTAAGGAAGTGGGAGTAAACCGTGAAACAGTGCGAATCATTGCAAAATCAAAGCTTAATCTTAAGCCGTACAAGCTCCGAAAAGCTCAAGATCTGACACAAAAAAAGAAAGATTTGCGACTGCAAAGATGAAAGGCGTTGCTACGCCCCTCCGTGTTAAAAAATGTTGAAAATATCTTGTTTTCAGATGAAAAAATTTTCACGGTTGAACAACATTTCAATGCGCAAAATGACCGAATGTGGCTAACATCATCATCGCAACAAAATAGGACTGTTGGCCGAGTTCAAAAGCCAGCTTCCGTTATGGTATGGGCTGGAGTTTCCGCTAATGCCAGAACCCCTCTAATATTCGTTGAAGAGGGTGTTAAAATTGACCAGGTTGTTTATCGGAGCATTTTAAATGAACATGTTCTTCCCTGGGCCCAAGATACATTTGGAAATGAAAACTGGACTTTCCAGCAAGATTCTGCCCCTTCCCACATGGCAAAATTAACGCAAACATGGATAAAAGACAATTTTTTTCTGGATTCATAACATCTCAAGAATGGCCACCATACTCCCCAGACTTGAATCCAATGGACTACTCTATTTGGAGTATTTTAGAGAGTAAGGCTTGTGCATCTCAACACCACAGTCTGGAGTCGCTGACAAATTCATTAGAGAAAGCCTGGACTGAAATTGATCAGGAAGTCCTGCGGCGAACAGTCCTACGATTTCCGGATCGATTGAAGGCATGTGTGCAGGCTAAAGGAGGTTATATTGAATGAGGTGGGGTTCAAATGAATGCTTATATATTCAGCAATGGTAACACTTAATTGTACTTAATGGAAGTACGTCCTTTTGAAAATAACTGCTGAAATGTGTGCGTCACTTTACGATTGTCACCCTGTACAAAATTTTGTTTTTAAACATAAAATATAGCTAGTTAGAAAAAGACAGGCGAGTTTCTAGCTCTTTCTTACAACCTGTTTTTTACCTCTCTCTTTCAGATAGGCGTTCATACTTGCACTCGTGCGAACAGCCACTTTGAGTGTGGTACTATTATTTAATCAACTGTTTCTTATTGCTTTGATATTTCTTTTTCTTCTACCCAAAGCAGCTATTATTTTATTTTCTTCACTTTGTCTTGGTATTTTAATTTCAATTATCATAGGGAGGAAATATCCATAACTAATTTTTATGAAACTGATTTAAATACAATCACTAGCGGATCCAAGAAGGCGGTTTTATTCGTGAACCCAATTTAATTCCAATTTATCTGGCAAAAAATGCGTTTTTAAATTCAACCGCCGATATTATTATAAATTACTCGCCAAATTCGCTAATTAGCTGATGTAACCTTTTTTCCTTCTTTCATTTAAGGTAGGACTACAGTACCTCATGTGAAAAAACGACAATTTTTAAGTATTTTTTTTAAGGAATACTCTAAAATAACAATAACACAGTGCGACACGAAATTTATGCAGGACTTCTGGCGGCCCATACAGTTGGGTTGGCCAAAAAATAATTACTTTCTGCGTTTGCCAAATTTTTACATCCCTTCAAATTTTTTTTTTTAAGCCTACTTGAAGATTTTTCATACTTTGCGCGACTTTAATGGATCCACAAGACCTGCTGCTTTACAAAAATGTTGGGTTTATGAAAATTTCGAAAGAATTGACAGAGCTATATCAATCATTTGAAACAAAAAAAAAACAAATCAAATATATTCAACTTATGAACTATTTTATTTCATCTGCGAAATTTGCACTTAAATTGGAAGAATAACTACTAAGTTATGATCAATAACATTCAGACATTATTTTTTACAGTAGGTGCTGCTCTCTTAAGTCGAACAACTTTGTTAACAACACTGTGTGACAATGAAAATATGCTTTCCTCGAGACATAGCTCAAACTGTAGGTATAGTCAAGTAGAAAAAAACTTCATACTCAGAATTTTGAATTGACCCTCTTGACTTACGGTCGAAAAATCCATTTTTGATAGGTTGAAGCATATACTTGCCCGTAACTTCATTTTTACTTAGCTATGACTTAGTTTTTATATTTCATTCAAAAGAAGATGTTTTGTTGCTTACAACGATATATAAATATAATATTAATAATAATATATCTTAAGGAATATCGGAGTTAGAGGGCAAAATATTAGGAAAATTAAAAAAAAATTTACATATTTTCATTTTAAAATACGTTTTAAATGACTATTTTGTTAACCAGTTAGAAGATTTTGAAAATCGGACGCCCAGACGTTACGTTATATTCACTAGAGTCGCGCAAAGTATGAAAAATCTTCAAGTAGGTCTAAAAAAAAAATTCGAAGTGATAGAAAAATTTGGTAAACGCAGAAAGGCATTATTTTTTATGGTCAACCCAACTGTATGGGTCAGAACTCCTGCGTATTAAATCCTGCATTGCAAATATTATAAAAATTCCAAAAATTAGTTCCGCACTCAAAATAATACAATAGTACTAATCCATAGTTGTATTGAAAAGTACAAAAATGGCAACTGTAATAAAACGAAAAAAATACTGCAACACTTTTCGCTTCAGTTTGATATACCAAGGGTTGAAAGCGATGTGAGGGTTTTCGACATAAACGAGAAAAAAAAAATCAAGTTATCTTCTGAAAATGTCTGCATATCTAGGGTTGCCAGGCGGTTGTGACTTTCTGGTTTGCCCAGAGCCTGCTCAAAGTCCCTGTTCTCAGACGGCCTAATGACCCCTAAAACTGAATTTCTATTCAATTGAGCAGAGATTCATTTGAAGATTCATCCGTTGAAACTGTAGAGCGCCCCGCGCGCTAAAAACCCTGTTTCCAGAAAAACTCATTTAGCCAGCGGAGGGTTTCAGTCAACAGGTTGTAAATTTTAAAATACTTTTGATATGAAAATATCCTTTTAACCACCCTTAAAGTGGACAAATAATGCAAAAAAATATAGAATTTTTCATCGTCAGAAACTCCCCTGAACAGTTTTATCTTAGAATTCAATCCTCTAAATTTGAAGCTGTAGTACGTTTCCATCGAACTTATTACTAACGAGAAAACAATAATTTTCTAGGACAACTCAAAACCCAATTTTGGAAAATTTATTTTGACTGTTTTCTCCAGAACACTGATCAGATATTTTACGGCAATTTACGGAACTTCCAGTTGGGGTAACACCCAAAGTTCACCCTCCATCCTCCCTCCCCTCCGGGGTCTGGTTTTTACAGATCCAATTGTAATCGTAGCAAAAATAACTAAGTATACATAAAGTTCTCATTACCCCTAGTAATTAAGCACATTTTTTTCCATGTCCAGATGAAGCTTGAAAAATCTAGATTTTCCAGGTGAAGCCTAATTTGTATTTGACAACCCTATGCGTACCATACATAAGACTCAAATTTAAAACGAAACTGTGAACAGTGAAATGTCAAATTGGTTCTTTACTAAGGAGTAGGCGTGGCAGTTTCCATTTATTTATGCACATATGTTATAGGACAATCGAATCTAGTTGTAAAGAAAAAAAGTCCACGTTTCGTGAGTGATTGCAATGCAAGTTGGTAACTGGGCGATCTGCTGAATGAAAGAAAAGGCATTTAATTGTGTCCGTTCGGAATCGGCTTAAATTGTATGCATGTCCGCAACTAGAATCAGGACTGAGGCGCTCGTCTAGCAAAATTTGCCTGAATTGCTCTATTTGTGGAAGTTTAAGCTTAAAAATGTTGAAAAAAATTTTATTTTAAAGTTAAGCAATCCCATTCACTTGTTCATAAATACTCAAGTTTCTCCCTCAATAATTTCAACACATAAATCAAAATTTGTAAATCATTTTTGTCTGACATTAACCAGCAACGATCAATCACCTATTTTTTTTTTTTTTAACTATATGTACATAACTTGAACATCTTTAGTGGCACAGTAGTCGAGACAATCAATAAAAAAGGGTTATGCTGATCACTACATATTTTGGCACGAAACCCTAAAAAGAGTAATATGAAATTATTTTCAGTTTCATTGTCGCACAAGAGGGCCAGGGTTAGATTCATAAAATCGTGCATCATTCTCAACACAAAAACGAAGAAGATGCAACATTTATCTTTCAGGAGACGACGCAATAACGTCACATATTGAGCGACGAGATAATACTTAGTTACAGCATAGTTTTTGTTATTGCTTCTGGCTTTTTATTCTTACATTTTCTTCTGATATTTTTTATGAATGAATGAAAGAGCTGCACACATTTTTGTTGGTTCGCCGTTTGCTGTCTCGAAAATAATCATCTTTACTTTAATGAGAAACGCGCGTGCGCAACCATGTCCACCATGAATTATCAGCATTTGTATAACAGTGTAAGAGCAGCATCCGGTGGTAATGATGCTCTGTCTGTGAACGTGGAATGTGTTGTAGCATGCTTAAGGATAATTTTACTTTATGTGTTTTTTTTTATTTAGGGCAGTTGTTTGTCACAGATTGTGAGCCTTTATGAGATATTCTCATACGTGAGTTAGACTTGAGTATTGAGTTTAATACTATGTTCCCACTGATCCGAAATTGCGAGGTTTCGGCTGAAACTGCGCTGAAATGCTCAATTTCGTCATATAAAAGTATGTCAAACGAAACCACGGAAATGAGGTGGTTTCAACGAAACTGCAGTCGAAACCACGCAAAAATCTAATGCAAACCTGAATGTGTTCACTGAAATGAATATTAAAATGAATGTGCTCTATTCTGACACTTATGTTTTGCTTTGCTTACAACTTGATTAATATGGAAAAACGAAAATATAAAAAAAGTAATTTGTGTAGTGCGCTGGAAGAGGAGACATAGCCCAAGTATGGGCAGAAAAGGTGGAGGAGCTGCGTAGGGGGAAAAAACGGTCATACAAGATACAAAAGAATTGGTGCTTTCTCCTATACACTTTTATTTTGTTGCTAAATATTTTGTTTATCATTTTGATTCTTTTCGTTTTCGTAATTTATTCAATATTAGCAAAAATATTAGCCGCCGGCATTTTACAACAAGAAATAAACAATGAACTGTCAAACGAAACCATAACCGAAACCAGCTTCACAATGTGAACGATTGCAGTTTCGTTCGAAACCATTTGCCGAAACCACGCAATTTCGGCTCAATGGAAACATGATATAAGTTGTTTTATAAATAAATAGCATGGGATGAGGAAGATTGATTTTAGGTATGAAAAAAGTTTATATAGCTTATGAAATAACCAGAAAATTTAAAACTTTAGAGAAAAAGAAGATTCATGTTCATCAACTGAAATTACACAAAAATAGGCTTTTCCTGTCGGTTTTATGATGACTTGGGTAAGCCTAAGACGACCTTTTTTGAGGTTAGGGACAACACGTGACATTTCCCGTGAAAAATTATATTAGATTCATATTCAGCGAAAAAAAATATACGAAAAAAGGCTTTATCTGTTTTTTATGATGACTTGGGTAAACGTACGCTTGATAAAACTATTACTTTAAGGTGGTAGACTTGCAGCCGCCATATTGGTCAGCCATCATGCCAAATCAAAAAAGGCCTTGTTGCATTCGAAACTAGAGATAATAAGCTTTCGTTTGAGCCCAAACATGCCCTAAAATACCTTAACCAATTTTGGACAGGGTGGGGGTCTCCCATTGACAGAGAATGTCCCATATATATGTATGAAATTTTTATTTTTCAGACGATTTCATATGGAATGAGTCAAGCTTTACCATTTTCTCTACTTGTCTATAAATTTTTATTGTGTTACTCCTTGGCTGTTGGTCTCGACCTCGTCCGACATCAGGTTTGGAAAACTAGAATTTCGCGCTTCTTTAGATTTATATTTTGTACTACATTTGAAGTTTACTTTCTAAACGTTCATGCAGATATAGATCCGTGACAATACTGGCATACACCTACTATATCTGTGCAGCTAAATATGAGTTCTCTTGATTTCGAAATCACAATTAGGATCAGGTTTCAAGTCGACCGTAATATGTCACCATCCATTTAAAAAATTAAAGAACTTTCTTTTGTCGCAAACAGTGAAGAGCAGATGTTTCAAATGGACCTTACATTTTATTCCCTTTATAGTATATTTTGTTTTACTACTCTTGTGTTTCCGATCTTACTTCGTCTGGTTTCAAATTTGTTGGCAAATCTGCAAAAATAAAGATTCATATTGTTGTTGTTTTTTTTGCCTGACTGCTCTGCAAATTTGTGCGACTTTAACTTGCACCGGTTATGTAAAATCGCAAGTTGAACATGTTGAGGCCGATGACGAACGTATGTATGTCTGCTGTATGTATGTATATCTGCAGATGTCCCGAAATTTTAGTGAATTATCATCATCATTATAGTCATCGTCAGCCCCTAAAACAGAAACAAAAAATATGTGTTTTTTCTTGGTTTGTTCGTTGATGAATGAGAGATTTTCGGTTGCTGCGGGTTGACGCGGATGTTGCCTTGGTTGATTTGTCTGCAAATGGAATTTTCTGTATTTTCGATTTTTTCTTAAGAAATTGCGGCTAATTTAGTGTTTCCTGTTGACAACAAATACGACGACACCAACAACAAAAGGCAGCTATAAACTTTGACTATAATTTTTTTGCTGAAGTGACTTTGGTGAGCTAAATGTTAAATGTTTTGAAATGCCATTAATTTATGTATACACATATGTCTGTAAAGTCCATAAATATGTATGTATGTATAAATGAGTCGCATCAACAGCGATGAATGAGTGAATGTGGCAAATAACACCACATTTCTTTCGAGCTGAATATTTATTACCAAGGAATGAAACCGAAATCGTAACCGTTATTTTCATCTGAAAAAGAACGAAACCGATTCAAATACCGGAACCGGTCCAAATCGGTTTTGAGAAAAATTTTCTCGATCATTGTTATATAGTATTTCAAATTTAACCACTTTAAATTTGACGCCAATATGTATGGCGACGACTGTAGCCAATTTCAGTGCCGCCATGTATTATGTTTTATCCAGAACGTCTGGGACCACTGATCGTGCATAATTGTTTGACGACTTTCTAACCTTTCTTTACTTTCTAATTTTTATCGTGATAAACGTCAAATTTCAGGACTATTGATTGTTCTTCATCTGCGACACAACATGCCGAGATTATGAAACAATCCATGTCGGCATGTTTTAGTTGTCTGGCCTCAAATTCATTATGCCAACTGCAAGAGGCAATTTAAGGGGTGATGTAGTGGACCCGATTTCATTAATAAGTACTAATCAATTGTACTGATTATAAATATTCAAATAAATTTCTGACTTTTCAATCCCTTCTAATAACAAAAGTTATAATCAAAATTGTACTAAGAATTTAGAACAAACACTTCAAATGCTTCTGTTGAAATGTATAAAAACGAGGGTAATAAAAACCGGTTAGATCTAAAACGCAACCAAATCGGTTACCACTATTCGGACAACTTGCACACCGGTTATTTTTGTACGGTTTTTCGAAATATTTGAGTAATTTAAATGCAAAAAAAAAAAAATATGGCAAGATCACATATTAAATTTGAACGGCTTAACTTACAGCTGAGTCTATGGTTACTCAGCTCGTCATTCTGAGTATTTTGTTAGTATGAGGATACCGTCTTTTCATATAAATTGTCAGTATCCTCTGAACTATATACATATGATTCGTCATTAACGCCACTTTAAGTATTTTGTTTGTATGGGAGATACCACGCCTGTTTACAGTGCATTTTTTATCAATAATTATGAGCTCAGATTTGCCACGCATACTTTAGCAATCATAATTTTTAATCCTTGCTTAGGTTTCTGCATAATTTGTTCTTATTGTCATATTTTGTCTTTTAGCCTTAACCTGACTTGTTGTCTGCAGTAAATCCTTCCTTCTGAAAAAAGTAAACTCATTGGTAGTATACCTTTTTGCCTCATTATATTATAGAAATTTATTTAAAAACATCATTAAGCATTCAAAATAATGTTATATAGAAAAATATCAGCATTTTATTCCCAATCACAGATGAAAACAGTTGAGAACCGCTGCACTAAATAATAAATAAAGTTAATAATAAATAAATGATTATTTGAAAAATAACTTTTTTAATCAATTTTATATTCTTACACCTTACAATGCTTACTTGGTTCTTTTTGTACAACGGGGAAAAGATACTGTTGTTTTCGTGGGAATTGAATTAAATGACGAATTGAAAGAGTTTTGAAAGTGTTTCTGAGGCACAGCAATTTAAAACTTCTGCCACTAAATAGATATGGAAGTGTGTGTGGGTATAGATATCACCCAATATACACTATTGTTTGATATCAACTTGAGGTACATTTGAGATCAAATACATTTTTTAAATCTCCAACGTTAATTCTCAAATGCACCTCAATAATCCGATTATAGTCTTCTCAACTTAAAAGGCACATTTTTTATATGGTGATTTTCTTAGTTATCAAATTGAGAAATTTGTGATTCTCAACTTGATAGCAAAGGAATTTCTCCAACCTGTTAAACATCACTTTTTTGCTCTTACGCATCCCGCAAATTGAATTATAATTATACACAAAATATACATTATATAAAGCATATATTTCTTTTAATTCATTTTCACCTCACTTATATTTCGAATTTTTTTCACTTTCACTCAGTTTTTTATATTTATTTTTCAAAATTGATTTGAATTTACAGAAAATATTTCCCACAAATTAAAAATCTGTGAGAATCTGTGAGAAATTGAAAATAATATCTCAAATTTAACTCAAATCGTATTCAAGTTGATATCAAGCGTTGGAAAAAATGTTCGGTTTCAGGTGGAGAAAAGTGTTTTATATCCAATTGAGAATTATAATATTTCTCAAACATTGGAAAAAATTTTGATTCTCAACTTGATGTCAAGTTAAAAGTAAACAAAGAGAAAAATGTTTGAACTTAAATTGAGAATAACATTGGAAATCAATTTGAGAACTAAGCTTTTCTCGAACATTGGAGAAATAATTTTTCAATGCATATTGGGCATTGTTGCAATATTTTGTGATATTGCACTGCACTGGAGTTGGGAGGGGGCGGTTAAATTGGAGTCGGGGGAAGGTTAGGGGAAGCTGGAAGGAAGGTCAGGGGTATTTAACCCCAAATCCATTCCCCTTTCACTTAGATCCCTTAGATCCGCTATTGCTCCTACTTAAGATTGCACCGTCCCATATTTTTGTTTTTAATATATTCGCATCAATCGCCCAGTCACAGTCTCTTCCCCTAATTTTAATACGCCCATGAGTAGACCCATATTTGAGAATTGGTTCGGTGTGGAACAAGTAAGTCCCCATATCAAATTTTATTAATTTAGTTCAATATGATATTCGCAGATATTGGATTTTTGCGAAAAGGCTACGCCCACTTTGAGATACGGTCGAATTTTATAGCCCAAATTTCACTAAGATCGGACAAACAGTAAATGATTACATAAGGAAAGACATGTATTTGGACAACAATTTGTATGTATGTGTGTGGTGTATGTATTTACGCATACATACATAAATTTTTTATATATACCCAACAAGCAAAAAAAAAAAAATGTTTAGCCTTTGAGAAATTTATAATTCTAAACTTGATATCAACCATGATTCTCCACTCGATATCAAATATTTTTCTCAACCTTCGCTTTCAAGTTGAGGATGAGTTGAGATATATTTGAGAAAATATTTACATATTTTATTTTGGCAATGCTGCTATTGGATTTGAAAAAAATATATATCTGGCAGTGATTGTGAATAACATGTTTTTCGACAAAAGTGAAGTGAAAAAAGAAAGAAAATGAAGTAAAAATAATTTTTGCGAAAAACTTTAATTTTAAAAGTAAGAATAATTCATAAGAGTAAAAACTAAAAAGTGAAAAAAGGCTGGAAGTGGACTTATTGTCGGAGCGCTCCAAGCTGCCGAAACTTTGATGCTAGAGCCTTCCACTTCAACTGCCAACCAAAATTTTTTACTCCCAAGTGACATTGACATGAGCGAGGAGGAAAATGACGATATGGAAGATAATTCAGAAGAAGAATTTATCGCGGAAAATTTGTGATATGAAATTGTAAATTGTTAAGTTGCTTTTGATGTTGCAAAGCTAAGAAATAATGAAGTCATTTAAAATTTCATCTTATTTTTTGTGTTTCAATTAAATGGAAATAATTATTGCTTATGGCAATACTGTAAATTTCCTTTGAGACCAATTGGAGAATTACGTTAGGACTCAAGTTGAGAACTACAATTTTCTCAAGTTGATAACTATAATTTTTACCATACAAAAAAAATGCCCTTTTTGTTGAGAATGCTATCGTACTCCAATGGAGGTGCTATTGAGAATTAACGTTGCCGAACATTTGAAATTTCTGGCTTATGTAATTTTTTTTTTTTATGTTTTGTCTTTGAAGTCCAGCAAAAAACCTAACTGCAAAAATTTTTAGTAAAATCTTTTGCACTATTATTTGGAAAAAATGTGTTTAATTATTATTAGCGGAAATTTTCTTTATCAAATATGTTTATAAAAGATAAGAGATTATGAAAATCAAAAATTGGAGAAAAAGAGTTATCCAGTGTTTGTATACAGCTTCATAGCTATGTTTTTTTAACCTTTAATAAAGGACAAAGAAATCAATGTAGAAGCAAGAAATTTATTGTGATGATTGTGGTAGACCTAAGTAACCGTAATTTTAAAACAAATGGTTTCTATAAAGCCCCATTAAAATTCGGGCGTCAAAGGTTTAAGTACCAAATTTATCTTTTGCATCTAAGTAAACCTCAAATTAAAGATAATTTGCTATAAATTTTGCTGATCCGAATTACACACATTATCGATCATCAATCTATTTTTTTCGAAGTGATGTTACCTGACTAACTATTAAAAAAAAGTTATGTTTTGTTTTTTTTTTTTAGTAGTTAGCAACTTTAAAAGAGAAAAAAATATGCTTTAATTTTTATTATAAATTTTTTTTCATAAATCTGTAATCCTTATTTTTAGCGCTCAAAGTTTCCCATGCAAAAATCGATCCGAATTGCCTATACTTACGTTAAATATGTACTTACAGTTATAAATTACACAGTGTTACAAAATTTAGTGAAGTAGAAATACCTGGGAAGTCATACTATTTTTCTTGTAGGTGTTATCGAGTAAAACAAGAGTCTGTACTTGAAATTTTCCAAACACCCCCAAAATTTTGGTTTACTGTTAATAAACCGGGTTTGGGTACCTTTGGGCACTTATAAGCCTGTAACTTGGTTGATTATCAACAGATTTTCAATTTCTTGCCGGTTTTAGAACTTTCGAATAATAAATATTTTATTTAAGAAACTTGAGAAATCTGTGAATGTTTGCTGGACAAAGTACAGACTCTTGTTTTACTCGATAAGACCTACAAAAAAAAATGGAATGACTTCCCAGGTATTTTTTACTGTCGCACCGTATTATTAACTCTGTATATTCATTTGTGTTCAAAGAGTATAAAATACTCCCTTTCCATTATCTTATTTTAGTTTTTCTTGTGATTGTACAATTTACAAATACTGGGAATTAAAAATTTTAAAAATACTAAATACATGTATTAATTTTCTTTTTAATATATAACAAAATTTGCGTTTAATACTTTTATGTGGAAAAATTTAGCGCTTTTTTAAAGAAAATAAGCGTTTTTTTTTCTTCATTTTAGTGGATTTTGAAAAACAAAAGTTGGCCACACTGCTCATTTTCACCACATCGAATTTGTTTAACGATCGTTATGTTGCTCAGTGCTCACGACTAGCTGTCTATGGAGATTTCATTTTTGAATTTCGCATGCTATAGATAAGAACTCTAGATATGTTGTAACATTGTGTTGGTACTTTCTACTTTACGAAAAAAAAAGAATCATGGGCCCATCTCCAATTCTTACTCTTCAAAGAGCATCAAATTATAATGAACTTACAATGCAAGGCTGGCAATGGCAAAACCACCAAGTAGTAACAAATTACTGTTTATAAACTTTCCTACATCGCCGTTCGAAGTCAGCATAAAATTATATGTTGCCACAAAACTTATTTGGTATCACAGTGGTCCTATCGGCCAAGTTTATCCTTTACAGTAATCAAAACGGCAGCTACTCCAAGCAACCAACCTGGTTTCTTGTTTTGCACTAGTAAATATTTATCAATCCCTTAATGATATTAGCTTAATATAGTAATTATTTAATTTTTTCTTTGAATTTTTTCACAACATGAATACGAAATTGGTTACAAATAGTAAATTTCTATCTTGCCACACAAACATCAAAAATGCAGAAGCCACAACGCCAGATTCACATTGATTTATCACAAATTCAGCAAACATATCCCGGAAGTGTTGTCACCATATACCGCTATACCAAATACTCTTCTGTACATACATGCGCATATGAGTATATACCCAATCGTACACGATGATACACTCAAATATGTTTGTGAGGTATTTAGCAGAATGACTTTAGCTTCATTAAGTGCGCAATAATTGCCCCTATAATATATACTACCTACATACTATATTTACAGTATGTTGCAAAAGTAAATTGAAAAACCAAAAAAAAAAAAAAGAAAACATCGAGCTCTAAACATTTTTAAAAATAATAGATAGCTTTAAGTTTACTTCACTAGAAAGTTCATTCCATGTAGCTACATGGAATGTAGCTGTTAGAAGAGCAATACTATTATGAAGAAAAAAAATTTGATTCTGATTTTTTTTTTTATGTTTAATATCACTACATACATAAGTATGTGTGACGTCTCCATGCTAACCGTTGCCAAAAATAGTAAATCTTCTTTAATTTGAAAGGACTTTGGTACGTATAGTACCTTCTGGTCTCCTGCCACTCCCACTTCCCATGCAAATAAAATATTTTTTTTTTTTCAATAAACTATTTAAATATATGCGTCACCAAAAATTTTGACATTAGCCACTCCGCTTTCAAAATATTGGTTCTGAAATATTGGTACTCGTAAAAACATATTCAGTATGTCTCGTCGTTCAATGATTATCTTTTCCACTGTAGGACAGGTAAGATATGTATAAGGTAAGGTGTCACGCCTCCTATTAAACCTATCTCAAGTTATCTTAAGTAACTAAATTACATTTTTGATAATCCATGCCAACAAATCCTACTTGGATATCTTGTTATATTTTGTGAGAAAATCTTGATCATTTTTAAGTTTTTTTTTGTGAAGCCGTTCATGCGATATGAACTTTCGAAAATTCTGATAGTTTGCAGTTTTTGATAGTTTCATAATGCATTGCGAAAAAAAGATCAAAGCATTTTTAATAAAGTTTTTTCAATTTCAAGATTAAAATCTCTTTTTATTTCTCAAAAATACTACTTTCAATAACATAAATTTTAAGCCTAGTCTCATCGTGGGTTTGAAACTTTTTTTTGAAAATGTTTGAAAATTGGCACATGGAGAATTGTGGAACACCTAATTTGCCGCCATAGTTTTGAGTTTAATAGCCAGTTGAAAATTTGTATTCAGAAATAAACGCACTGCATTTCGGCTCACGAAATTTTAACTCATTTGATTACTTATAGACGGCTATATTAACCATTCAGAGGGCGCGCAGCGGCAAATTTGCCGCAAATTGTTTAATTTATGTTTTTAAAATATTAATCATAGTAGCGAACCGCTGCCACTCAAATGACTTTGTAAGTTTTTTAGTTGGAGCGTGGCTTACCGCTAGCCGTTGGTTTCAGCATTGTTTCGTTTAGCTGTTACTTATGTTTCAAAATTGGTATCTCGTTTTTACAGCTAATTTTTTTTTAACGATATTCCCATCCCTAGTTTCTACTACTAACAACGATGTATTGATGGATTTTCTGCATTATGTGCAAAAAAGGTAAGCCAAAGAAATTGAATTGTGAAACTTATAATCGAGCTGTTCACTTGAAATGCGCAAATACGAATTGAAACCTTTGTGAAAGAAATAGCCATATGAGCGTGCCAGCCTCCGATCTAAATCTAATTATTGCGCTAATCATTCATATCAGCTACATGGATAGTCCCTTTCCCATTTGCCCAATTGTGTCAACACCCATTCACTTTTTTCTTGCTACACCCCACTAGCAAGCGTAATAAATTTACTACGATTGTAGTAAACTCCGAACCCTGCATTAGATAATACTAAGAGATGCCGTTAGCTATTACTCCTCTTTCGATCTCTTATTTTTTACTTCTTACAATGTTGAATGCAATGAACGAGTTTTAAAAAACTCCCAACGCTAATATTTTAGAATCAGCGTAGTAGATTTAAAAGTTGATTTGATTTGTGTAGTGCTTCTGGATGGTGAATAATAGTTTGGGAAAAATATCCAATTCAATGTAAAAGTCTTGTTTTCATTAAAGAAGTCCAATTCAATTTTTTTTTTGTATTGCTATTTTAAAGTTTTCTGTTATTGGGAAGATTTTTGGTGCTAAAGTTTTTTTTTTGTTTTTTGCCAATCAACATACTTTTGCAACATACTGTATATGTGAGATAGCTTTTACGATATATATACAATGTATGTATGTAAATACACAATACTTACTCGAACATTTCCCAGTCGGGAAAAACGTTGGCCTACAGCAAGCCTCTAGTGATGTCTGCAATTCACTTTTATTCTTCTAGCAAAATAATTTTAAAATAAGAGGAAAGCTAAAAACACCTTGTACTTCGGCACAGATCCCATTATAATATGTAAATTTGAACATCAACAATATAAATTGAAGAAGCGTATTTGGAGACAAATGTCGAAAGCCGTAGTCGGATTCTGGAGAAAGCAGAATAGCTCCACAGATAATACGTGCAGTTTACTTCGGCGAAGTTTTAATTACCTACTCTTTCAAAAAAAAAGGGAAAGTTTACAAGCTCTACAGCAAAATTTAAAAAAAATATATATCTACGCTATCTAACTTATAAAAATGAGGTTAAACTCTCTAGTAGACAAGTACGGCCTAATATTCTATTTAATTTACGAAAAATTACGAGAAAATTTAAAGTATAAAGTCAAGTGAAAGAAAAGAATTACTTTAATAACTAAAGATTTCACGCTTGTTTAATAATTTAAATTTATCCCGAAATTTTCTGACTGGGAAAATCCTCCCGCGCATACATACACCAACATATGAATGTACGTATTTGTTGATATATAAGCGCGTATGCCAACGAGTAGGTTCGGTTACGTTTTATTTATTCAATGTGGGGTTTCGTTTAGTTTCATTTGATTAAATGCTGATCACGCGCACGTTTGTTGCCAAATGTTATTATATATATTCTTGTTGTTTTTTGTATTTACTTAAACCAAAAGTTTTGACGTTTTTATATTTATTGAAGAAAATCAAGTCATTGAAGTACTGTATGCATGTGCATTCTTAAGATGTGAGTCTGCATATATATGTATAAGTATATAAAAATAAGAGATTTCCTAAGGGGAGGGAGGGGATTAATTTTTTCGTTTCTTAAAATTTTTCATACGTTCCGTTTTGGGAATTGCAAAGATTTAATGTGGTGGCCTTAGCCTAATGATTAGTGTGTTCGATTGTTACGCAGAGGTGCACCGATTCAAATCTCGGCACGCTCAAAAACCTAAAAATATTAAATACAACTTTTCTACACTGCACAACCTCTTGGCTGGCAATGGCAAACCTCCAAGAGTAAAAATTGTCTAACAAAAGCTTTGCACTTCACCGTTCGGCATAAAGCTGTAGGTCGCTTCCATTCATATATAAACTCACACAATATGAATGGATGCGATAAATAACTCGTCCTTGGTCCTCCATGGGCTGTTATGCCATAACAGTAGTAGAATAAGAATAAGAATATGCTTATGGAAGTCTGTGGGAAAATTTAGGCTTTCATTAGTGTGATTGTCACCTCCCATACAACCCTGATTTTTAATGCGGTAAATTTCGTAAATTATTTGAAAATTATTATTTGGTATTGGTGGCCAGTGGGATGCTACAAAGGAATGGAGGAGTGACATCTCCCATACAAAGGAAATGCCTGAAACAGTATATCTGAGACATATTATTTACTTGTTTAAAAAGTATATGTTATTTTCAATATCTGGTGATAGTTTGAATGCCTATCCAAATTCAAATTTCCATTTACGCTCTTTACCACTTTATGTTTCAATCATTTTAAATTTGATTTTTTTCAATTATATCATTCAACACGTTTTTAGGATTCGGCTTGTTTTTTTTTTATAATAGCATGTTTTATCAATTTCCTAAATATCATACTATAGGAGTCATGCTTATTTACTTTCTCATTGATCTTTTTTTTATCTGATAAAAAAAAATCTATAAGTTAATAATTTTTAAATACAAAAGATGTGATATTTGGACAAAAGTCGATAACACTAGTTTACAGCCGAAAAGTACCAAGAACAAAACATGTTTGGGTGGATAAATTGCGACCTCCTGAACACAAAAAAAAATTTTTTTTTTCTATGGTAAGAATTTTTGCCGAGCAATAACTTTGTGTTTTTCGGGATATGGTTTCACTCAAATACTTGTGGAGTTCAAACAAAGAGTTCGATCGAGATGAACTGCAAATCGTTAAAAAAGTAATTGAATACCCTTTCCATCGATATGTTATTTGTTTTGATGAGTTATGGTTCCTCAAAGTTCAAAATTTTCCATTTTTTCAAGATTTTTTGCAAATTTTCAATTTTAAATTCAATTTATTTTTAATTAGAAGTCAAAATCAGGGGCATTTCTTTCTCAAAATAAACAGTGCAATGAAATGAATAAAGATCTATTTTCTTATTAACATTTTTCCAAAATAACCGACTAATTAAAACAAAATTGTTTTTTTCTTTGACACAGTTTGTCGATATTGGCATTGTAACATCGATTGAATCGAATCACAAGAACATTGATAGCGCTCGCAAAGGTCAAGAAATTTGTATTAAAATTGAGCCAATACCGGGTGAATCACCAAAAATGTTTGGACGTCATTTTGAAGCAGATGATATGTTGATTAGCAAGGTAAGTATTTTTTATATCATAACTATACACTCTGCATATGGTAGGTGCATTAGATGTTTGAGACGATTATAATTGGGTGTCAAGACTTGGACTTATCGTCATTTGATAATTATTTTGTACTATATGCCGATTGACCAGTTGCGAGTAAACTGGCTTTGAAATTCTGAATGTGAAAATAAATTCATGTAAAGCAAAAGTTAACACTCTTAGAAAACAGACGTATTGAAGGAAATGCATATTCAATCCATTAATTGACAAGCATAGAAATACTGAGAAAATTTAAATTTCCTTTTAAGGGAAGATATAGGAATGATCAGACATGAAATAAAAGTTCTTTTTTCGTACCTGCCTAGGTATAGGCGTGGCAAAGTGGTGCGAAAACGCACCACTGTCAGTTAACGAGTTCACTTTTGGTGAAAATTTACAAGTTTGTGTTTTTATTGTTGGACTGAAGGAGTAATTGCTTTGACGTGTATTTTTAGTAAGTACGCAGTTAATTCATGGTAAAAACAATAATTTGTAATTTATTTTTGACAAAAAAGTAAAAAAAAAGTTCAAAAAATTGAGTGATCTCAAAACTATTGTTTGGAGCGGTTAGAAGAATAAATCCGGTAACTGAAACTCGAAAATTAAATTTAAGCATTAGCGGCTTTTTATAGCCCAAGAGGGATTTTGATTTATAGCATTTTTGACAACTTGGCCTCCAAGAAAAGGTTAGTTGGACCAAAAACAATCAACTTCGGGAAATGAGTTATAAGCCGAAGCAAACAATATGCCAATGAATTTTCAGATTCGATTCGATAAAAACTTATATTATTTTCCATTAAATGTAACTATGAATTGACCTCTTCAGCAAAATAAATCATTTTTTCTGATATTGTCATTATAATGACAAAAACTCAAAGCATTGAAATTACCCTAAAAATGAACTCGTCTATTGACAATGGTGCGTTTTCGCACCACACAGTTTCATGGACGGTTGAACAACTGAACTGATCGTTACACTTTCTTTTCTTGGCTGAAAAATAAATAATCGAACTAACTATTTGGAAGGTTTCACAATTTAAAAATAAATATTTAGTATTATCTTTGTATTTTTAAAATTATAAAAATTCAAAATCAGCAAAAATTTAAAACAAGCCCCACTGTAATGGGCGTGGAAGTGTGTCGATATAACCTATGGGCTAAAAAAAAAATCGACAATACTTTTGAAAGGCGTATAGGACTAACATAATAATTTCATTGTCAATATCATTTACCGCTCTTCGGATAAAAATCTTTAACAATAATCACACATTTAGTGGTGCGTTTTCGCACCATTGTCAATTAATGGGTTAAGTTATGAAGAAGAAATACATGTAGTTAACCGGGATATATCTAACAGTAGCTCGAAGCCTTAAAGCATTTTTTTAAAATTAATTGTACCGCCTAAAAATAGTTGTAAGTGTTCATTTTTAATTAATAAAAAATATCTCAGATCATTCAAAAGAGATTTTAGCGCCTTCCCCTTCAAAAATAAGCAAAGTTTAATAAAAGAAAAATTAGTTAAATTTGAATTTGCGCTGTAAGCTTCTACAGTGTAATATACCGTTCGGGGTTTCTTTCAAAATCTGCTTTAGCTGCTTCTAGAAAACACGACATTGTCTTAAGACAAATTGCTTGTCGTATCGTGTGGCAAAGTCGCAAAAGTTATTTATACATAAGTAACATGTAATATATTAAAAAACATCATTTTTGCTCATTACAAACTTTTTTTTTATAATGAAATTTGTGAATTTGACGCTTTTTGGTAGGGCATATTGCTCTTGAATGGAATACATGCTTTAATTACAGTCATTACATAGTTTCTAATAAATAAAAATGTAATTCCATCAAATTGTATATATTCCAAATATATATAGAATGCATAGTGTACCATATATGGTACACATCACAAATCACAGGAAAATCAATGCCCAATTCATGTTTAGCGAGCGATTTTACATTAGGGTAGCTTGGTGTCCATACTGGTGGCTGACCTGCATTTAAGGGTTAAATAATAAATTATAAAAAATTACGTAATATTCTGTCATTTTTTACCACGTTTATATTAACTCGCTTTCATTTGTTTTGAAGTTGTTGCACCGTCTAACTGTTTTTATGGACATTTTCGTCTACATATCTTTCTTTATACATTTTGTATGGAAATCATTATTTTTAATCTTGTTCTTATATGTTTTGTCTTCTTTTTTTTTTTTTTAATCGTCTAAATTTTGTTTCAATAACATGCTCACAGTTTTGTTCCGATAAAAATATAAATGTATTGCTTCTATCATCTCTTAATAATGTAGGGGAGATCGTTGAAACAACTAAATAATCCAATGTTATACTTGAATACAACCGTACAAAATCAGGTGTAGATACTCTAGACCATTTGGTCAGACTGTATCCCTGCAAAAGAAAAACTTTGCGCTGGCCTGGTCAATGGAATTATTTTTCAATCTTATTGACATTGCTGGGGTTGATGCATATCGCATATATGGTTTTTCAAATTAACAATGGATGCAATAAAGTATGCATCTTCTCACCGTTTTCAATAACAAATTTAATTATTTTTTTTAAGGTAATACATCAAATCGAAAACACTTCCTTCTTGAATTGGCTAAAGAATTAGCAGACAAACAAACACTGGATGGTTTTGCCATTGCCTATCAAGATGTGTATTTGTGAAAGTCTAGAGCACTAAACACTTGATTATCGAGGTTGTCATGCTTCAGAATAGTGCCTATTTATTTCTTTGTACAGATTTTTTAATAAATATTTCTTCATACGCAAATTCCAATAGAATCTGTTTTTTTTGCATCTCAAAAAGCATTTCAAAATGTTCTTTTTTTTTTACAAATTTTTATTTCTTTTAGTGTAAATGGAAAGGAACTTGGAAAAAAAATTATTATGGTCAGGCGTTCATTGTATACTTTAATAATACACGAAACGGTATTTCGCGTACTTTTCGAGCAATTGCTTTGAAAGTCAAATTTGGGTTTTCATTGCGCAGTCTAATAATTTTTTCACTTTTCACTTCTATTTCGCTGCACATTTTGAAGTCAATAACTATCGAATGATCTCAAAATTTGACATGAAAACTTAGACATGTTTAACAAAGCTACTTTGATGTAAAAGAAAGCGTGCCCACTTTCCCATAAATATTTAGCTTACTCCATTACTCATAACTCGTAAACAGCAATAAATGCAATGATCGTTGTAGGTAATCTTCGTCGAATCGACGAAGTCATTTTAACTCCAATTTCTAGAAAGAATATATAGCGTACACACTATAACCTACTTTCCTAAACACATTTAGACTTTCTTTAAAAAAATAATATGCACCGTATATATTTGTTTATTTTTACGCAATTCACTTCGAGGTCCAGCAAAGAAATATTTGAAAAAATGTGTATGAGGTGTTCGTCGAATCGACGAAGATTACCTCTCTAGGGTTAAACAATTTTCTGAGATTACAACTCTAAGAAAAAGTACTGAATTCCTTAATTTGAATTTCGATGAGCTTGTTATTTACTATCTTGGCTCTTCAGCTTCGGTTGAACGTGTGTTCGTAAAAAATTAAGAGAGTTCTGTTCTTCAAGTGTCGTCGCTGAGATTAATTTTGATTCTTAAGATCAATTTGGAACTCCGTGCTATTTCGGAAAATTTCTAGTCAGGAATGGTACGATTTCAAGCGATTAGCTTGCCGAATAAGTCCGGGTGCAAAGTCAATTGACTTGCTCTCTGTCGTAGATGAATAATAACGATTATAATCGATTTTATTTAAATTTTTAACTCGAGCCTCAAGCTTAATTTTATTATAATTATATATTTATATTTTTAGTTTTATCATTTTTCCTGAAAATTAAATATTCTATTATCCCAAATTTTAAGTTGGTAGCATTAGTCGTAACCCACCACACCTCTCCCATATTTTTTGGGCAAAAACTAAAAAGTAAAAACACAAACTGTATTGTGGAAAAAAAACTGTAACCTATAAAAACGAAAAAAACAAAACCAAAATTTTAAATCGAAAAGTTTCTCAGTCACTTGCCCATCATTCCACCACACATTCCAAATTTAATAGGTCCAATAATATAATAGTTTCTGCATGCTTGGGAGATGCAATGCTTTCTTGAACCGGGCAGAAATTTTAAATCCTATAAATTCTAGGAAACCTAATACAATAATGGTGCAAAATTTGGAAAAAAAAATCGCTCATTAGGCATGATTCGGAAATATAAAACCAACGAACATACAAATTTTGTATTAATATTAACCCATTAAGGATGAGCAGGAACCAAAGGGGAACCAAAGTAGATAGATCAAAAAGGTAACCTGAGAAAAAAATTTTTATTTAACCTGGCTCAGGAACGGCTATGGGTGCCATATGGGACCGCTAGGCATTACTGGGTTAAACCAGTTTTTACAACACTTTCACCCAAAATACAAAAAAATTTAATTATTTTATTTATCATAATGACAACAACAATCAGCCATCAGATTGTTTTTGTTTGAAAAAATAGCGTTTAACTGGTGGCAGATTCTACTCGCAAAAATGCTCTGGAATAGCTAAAATTAATTTATTTAAATAAATATGTAATAATCAAAAAAACTGATTCCTTTAAAATTAAGTAAAATAAGTCAATTAAAAAATCAACAAACTCATTTAAAAATGTATAAAACAAATATATGTATGTTATTATTATTATTAATAAGAAAAACGAAATAACATTCTTGTTATGACTAGTTAAAAAATTAAATGAACATTCCTGGGTCCGATTTTTTGAGTAGTCATAGTTCACTAGTAATCAATACAACAATTTTAAAAGCTCTCAAAATGGTTTCATCAAATTTCTTGTACATTTCTCTTGATACCACAAAATTTGTTCAATTTTATAATTGTTTTTAAGTAAGTCTTTTGCTCTTTTCAGCTAATTTTTGAATTTTAGTTTTATTAGGATTAATTTGGGGACATATTCTTTCCACATTCGCTACCTGCAAGTGCTACCCTGAAACATAATTACATTTTTATGATAACCAAAACATATTTAAGTCTATTCTGCATATTATTGCAAAAACTGTAAAATTGGGGTATAAACTGTAATATGTTAGGGAAATTTGTAAGACTGCATGCCGGCCGAAAAACTGTAATTTACAGATAAATCTGTCAATATGGCACCGCTGCTCCCGGGTTAAGATGAAGGCATCCTTACTTGCAGTTATACAAAAAATTATTTTCCATTCACCATTTTTTGTAAGCAAAAGTCTCCTATCGATTGAACTACTACGATTCCATTCCATTTGTTTGAATTTGCGAAATTCCATCTTTTGCGCTTTAGTTAATTGCTAATTGAGTTGAGGCTTAATTTATTTTCTGTGGGGCTTAATTAATTGACTATTGCACCAGTTTATTGTTCACACTTACCTTCATACATTGAAACCATTGAAAGCCACTCTGACTCCCCACGAATCTAACGTCAGTTAAATACCTATTACGTCGTGCAATTTATGTATAGTATATACGAAGTAAGTAGCTGTAAAAAAAAATGAGAATTTTATTTTTGGATTGCTATATTTATGTAAATTTGGAAATTTCCGTTCTTAAATAAAAATTTCGTAGATATGAGAAAATGCCAAATTTTATGCACGCGTGCATGAGGTGTGTGTGCGTATGTATGCATTAGTGTCAAAGGCATAAAAAACAATTTGCATTAAATAATAAAAAATGAAATTATTTACGTCCTTTGCAATCTTCCTTCCGACTTCTTTTCTTGCTTTCATCAACATGATTGACACACACCTACACATTTCAAAAGGAAAACGAGTTTAACTTTGAACTTTCCGGCTTCTTCATATCTGCACTTTTACCTGAGCACACATATGTATATACATATGTACAGGTATCCTTCTTAAATCGTAGTTAGATTCCGGGAAAAGCAGAAGTTTCTTCTCGGTTTTGTATATTCAAATGCTCAAAAATATTGAGCAAAATAAATAAAACAGTTTACTTGAATAATGCCATTTAATAATATTTAACACTTTCGGGACCGTAAGGAAGCCGGAGGAGATAGAGCAAAGCCGAATCTGGATTCATATTGTCTGACCCAAATTTATTGTTACAATTCTTTAGCAAAACAGATATTTTTCGCCTGTGAAGGCCTGAACTTTTATGGATCACCGGTAGGGTAGCCAGATTTTTGAACCGCGAAATCAGTATCTTAGAAGTTGGAAAGCAGTGAAAATCAGTACAGTTTTTATGCTTTTATTACCTAATAATTTCAATGTAATACCACCTTGATGAAAAAGTTCCCGGATTCTCTAAAGAAAACGGTCGTTTACCAATTGGCACGAGCGGTTCAAAAGTGGTCGTGAGTCAAACGAAGATGATGAACGCATTGGCAGACCATCGACATCGAAAACCGACGAAAACATTAATAAAGTAAAAGAAATTTTGGTCAATAAGCGCAAATTAACCATCAGAAAGATAGCGGAGGACTTGAACATTGCCTATGGATCCGTCCAAGACATTTTGGGTAATGATTTGGGTCTCCGTCGTGTAGCAGCAAAGTTGGTGCCAAAAGACCTCAATTTCATGCAAAAAAGAAACCGTGTTGACGTCGCAAAAGACATGATTTGCGAGGCTGTATCCGATGCAACATTAATCAAAAGGATCATTACTGCAGACGAGACGTGGGTTTATGAGTACGACACGCAATCCAGACATAAGGCAAGTGAATGGCGTTCACCAAATGAACCGAGACCAAAAACACCACGTCGTTTTCAGTCAAAAAAGAAGGCAATGCTCACGGTTTTCATGGATTACAACGGTGTAGTGCATCATTAATTTTTGCCAGAAGGCCAGGCAGCAAACAAAGAGTATTATTTGGGCGTTATGAGACATTTGCGTGAAGCAATTCGCCGAAAGAGACCAGCATTGTGGACAGAAAACTCGTGGATTTTGCACCATGATAATGCACCGTCGCACAGTGCCATCATTATTCGTAATTTTTTGACAAAAAATGCAACAAATACCATCCAATAGCCACCGAATTCACCTGATTTGGCTCCCTGTGACTTCTTTCTGTTCAATCGAATTAAAAAACCATTACGGGGAACGCGTTTCAACAGCCGAAAGGAAGTAATGGAAAAATCGCAGGAAGCACTGATGGACATACCGAAAACCGAATATAAAAAATGTTCCGAGGTATAAGTGTGTTGCAGTCGATGGGGATTACTTTGAAGGAGACAATATAGATTTAATTTTCTGAATAAATTCCGGGAACTTTTTGATCAAGATGGTATAGTGATATAAACGCCCTGAACTTTTTCTTCGATTTTGTGTGTTCCTTTTTTCACATTCTTTTTTCTTCGCCAGCAGATAATGTTGATCACGTATCAGTTTCTATATTTAGAGAAATGTAAGAGCTGAGGACAATAATCAAATTCAGTCAATAACAAATTCCTTTCACTCATTTAAAAACTTACATTAACCTACTTTTCTTCAAGAAAATATTGCTTTTCTCCCCTCGATAGATAGCAGCAACGCGTGTGTATTTTATTTTGTGAACAATTAAGCTCAAAAATTCTTAAGATATTAATTTGAAAAAATCAGTACAAAATACAAAAATCAGTACATTTTTATACTGATTTCGAGATTTCAAAAAATCAGGACATGTCCTGATCAAATCAGTACGTCTGGCTACCCTAGTCACCAGTGGCCCTCAATGGGACTTTTCAATTAACTTCTGTACATTTTTATTGTTTTTTACCACGTTTATATCAACTCGCTTTCAATGGTGTCTGTCTGTCAGTCTGTTCGGTACAAATTTTGCAATCGATTTTAAACTAACTTCCCGATGAGCTAGAGACTTGAAATTTTAAATATAGTTCAGAACTGGAAGACAATGCAATATGAAGTATCTAAAATATATATAAGTATAATAATATTTAAAATATTAGCATCGGAAGTTTTTCCATTTTTTTCATAGATCAAAGTATTGAATTCATCGTTGTTAAAATCATTGCTTTAGCGGGAGTAGAATATATGTGTATACATACACAAATGAGAGAGAGAACAAAAACAAACAATTACGAACTTTTCTTTTCGTTTTGTTCCGCTTTCAAAGAGTATAGATTGTAAAGAGATCGCAATTTGCTCTTGCTGGAATCGAAATAAAAAATCGTAGAAACAGCAGCGAGGTACAATACCGATCGTGTGACAGCGACGGTTGACAACACATCCAGCAGACAAAAATGTATGAATGGATGAGTTTGACGTGTTTGATGAAATAAATATTTAACATTTCTTTTAGCAAATAACTTTCAACATTTACAGTATTTATATATTCTTTATATACAAATATGTAAACGTTTTGTTTTGATTTTATGAATTTTATATAAGCACTTTTAAATCTTTTTCTACTGATTTCATGAAATCAAAATGCGAAGAAATATTATCACTATTTTCAACATTGTACCTAAATATATGTATGTAAATAAGTATATTTAGCTAAAATGTTAGAACTTTTCATATTTTATATTTTAATATATAAATAAATTATTCTTCTTGTACATTTTTACATCCATAACAACAAATCTTCTTCTTATTATGTATTTGGCAAATGTCTTTATTTCATTTCTGTTTCAAAATGTAGAATCACAACGAGGTGCAATGTTAAAAAAAATATTTATTGAGTACCCATTTATGTGAGAAGATATAATTTGAATTCTGTTATATTTAATGTATAGGGCTATTCGCAGTGTGGGGAAAATGATCTTGCACGAGTCCAATAATTAATTGTGACATTGCTTAGACAATTGGTTTTGATTCAATGTGTCAACAATTTCAAATTCTAATTGAGTTCAAGTGACTTTAAAACCTCAATTGACTTCAAGTCACTCCAATTTAGTGCAAATTGTCGGTTATTAACCATGACTTCAAGGTATTGCAATTAAATTGAATGCATTCTTTTACAGCTCTGGTCTTTACTTAAGATCGATTGCGAAATTTCACACACACAAGACTAAAAAGTAAAAAATAATAATTTAAATAAAAAATATTTTTAATATACCACGTTTTTAAAATGGACTAAAAAGTATAAAATAATTTCTCCTAACCCCACACAGATTCACAACAACATATAGATTAGTTATCCCATACAGATTGTCTTGAAAATTTGTAACTGTGAGTCTTAGTAGGACGAAAATACTTGTATGATTTAAAACGAAAAACGTGGGACGCATATGGATAGAGATAAAATTGCTAGCCATTTAGGTGAACTATTCATCCATCAATTTCCTATTGCATGCGAACCACGTTTGTTTTTTGTTTGTTTTTTGTTTTTTGATTTTGCATATAAATACAATTTTAGTTTTGTTTGCGTTTCACATATTGAATGTTTTTCTATGTATTATTTGTACATAAGCACTTAGGAATTTGTTTTGCAATTACATTGGCTATGAACAGAGTTGGGTAGTAATGATTCCTTTAGGAATTAAATTCCATCTCCATTCCAATTACAAGGAATTGTAATTGGTACTTTAATGTGTTCAATTCCTTAGTAATGGAATTGATAATTCCATTACAAGGAATAAAAAATATATAAATAAAATATATGTAGTTCTTTTTTGTTTATTCTATTTCTTGTTTTAATTAAATTCTTTACATTTCCCACACGACATATGCAATTCGCACGAAAGTATTCGTCACTTAACAAAAACAAAACACAAGCAACGCAAAGTGTCACGACGATCCGCGTTTTACATAATAAGGGGGTTAGTGTGAATCGAATAGAGAAATTCATTGGCATATTGTTCGTTTCGACTTATAACTTATTTCCCGAAGTTGATTGTTTTTAGCCCAACCAACCTTCTCCTCACAACCAAGTTTTTTTTACCTTGAATCATCTCTTTCATACTCAATGTTGCGTATATGTAACATTCACTTTTATGTGGCATAAATAAAATGTTTAACAGATATTACTATTAACGCTATTTGTATTCGGCTCTGTTAGGTATTCTTCACGTTTGCTAATTGCCGAATATTTGAAATTTCTTGCTTAAGTAATTTATTTATATTGTTTTGAATTTGAAGTACAGCAAAAAACCTAAGTGCAAAAATTTTTAGTAAAACCTTTTGCACTGTTTTTTCAAAAATAATGCATTAAATTATTACTAACCGGAAATTTTTTTATCAGATATTCCATAATTTCACAACAAAAGGTTTCCCTCAAGCCCCATTATAATTCGAGCGTCAAAGGGTTAACTGCGTACTTACTAAAAATACATGTAAAAACAGTTACAATTAAAAATTCAATGACTTTCATTCCAACAATAAAAACACAAACTTTTAAATTTTCACCAAAATTGGACTCGTTAACTGAGAGTGGTGGTGGTTTTCGCACCACTTTGCCACGCCTATACCAAGGCAGGTACAAAAAACAAATTTTTTTTTTCATGTTTGATCATTCCTATATTTTCCCCTAAAAGGAAATTGAAATATTCTCAGTATTTCTATACTTGCCAATTAATGGGTTAACAAAAAAAAGCACAATTTTTTCACTTTGACCCGCCACAGTATCGTTATCAAAAATGTTTGTAAATTTTTTTAATTGAAATTAAAGAACCATCAATTCTTTTTCCAAAAACTCTATTTTCATTCGAAGACTAATTTTTAAAAAAAAAAATTAAATCGATGATACATTTGATGGACCCTATCAGACTAAGGACAAAAGTAGATAAATATCTTAAAGCTTTAGGAAAAATTTTCCAAGTTTTTTAATCTTAAAAATCTTAATCCTCAAAAAAATTGCCATAAGTGACAAAAAATTCACAGAATGATCAAATTAAATTTTTTCAAATAAATATTATTCAATGTGCATTCTAATGCATTTTTTTTTTATCGTGAAGCACATAATTTCGTTAACTCATTCACTTCCCACTACTGATGATGTACCCAACCTCAAAAAAGTTACCAAAAATAGTAGAGGCTTATTTTTTTCAAATGATCATCATTGGGAATTCGGACCATTATCAATGATAAGGAACCCGAATGAGGTTGGCTTATATTCCCTAAATTCGTGAAGTCACAGCATTGAAAGAGATCTTTATAGTCGTGGTGTTCTGAGCAATAATGGGTTAAAAATTAATTACATTTTAAAATTATCTCCTAAAATTGCATGGGTTTTGCAAATAAGATGGTTCCTAGTTTTTGCGAAAGATAACTTTTTCTATTTTTTATTAATTTTTAAACTTTTTCTAAAACTGATTCAGGACGGAACTTTAAATCAAAAACAATTACTGACCTAGAAAAACTATGAATGCAGGAGTGCTCAGTATCAACTTCTCTTTTTGAATCCGTAGTCAAACCTCATGTCGAAGAAAACAAATCGGATTTCATCGCATAGTGTAACTAAGATTTCAAATTTATTTTTTATATTCGACTTTTTAGAAAAAAAAAAACCGATGGATCGTTAAATAGATTTTAATCTTAATTAATCTCAAAAATTAGAATAAAGGGGGAGGGGAGGGGGTCAGAACCCCCTTCAGGGTAATAATAGTAACGAAAATAACGAAAGCCTTTTGTGAAGGCGATATGTTGGTAATACATAGTTATTGGGAGCCATAGCAAGAAAGGTGATGAAGGTTTGTATATTAAAAAGGGATATTGATAGTTTTATCTAAGGATAATGTTCACATTCCTGGACAAATGGGAATGGAACTGCGTATGCCACCGATAAAGATGATACGTGCAATAAATAGATTTAGATAGGAGGTTGCTATGCTCATATGGACACTTCTCTTGCATATGTTTTTTAATTGTACTTTTTGTATTATTGACCCCACCCGGGGCTATTCACCTTTATTCGGTGCTCCGTCATTTTCTACTCTCTCTTCAGAAGCACCAACGGCGGTCTCAGATTTACCGACGCTATCCACAAATCGGGATTTTTTGAGGGAAAAGTGAATCAAACGAGCTAGAACGAAACCGTGTTGTAGCAGTACCGAGCTATACAAGGGAGACCTGTATATATATATATAAGTTTGAAGTAACGAACACAAAAGGAGATGAAATTCAATTGTATATCAAAAATAAATCCAATTTAGAAAGCATTTTACATTAAAAAATCATTTTCAACTCCGCCTGCCGTTTGCCACATGCACAGGTTTCTGTTTGTTGTATATGAATTTGTGTGTGTTTGTTTGTTAGGTGGTGTGTCAAAGGACGCCGTTATTGCTAACATTTTACCTGTACGTAGATAAAGTAATTTCTGAGTATATTTCAAAGAAGGCGTCATTGCGAATTCGTTCCTCCTTAATATTTTTATACTTTTGCGTTCAATGTCCTCCGTGTTTGTTGTAATTTGACAACAATTGCAGACTAGCAGCACCATTAACAACCTTACCAATTCTAATGGTGATGATCATATTGTGAATGTTGTGTTGATGTTGACGTTGTGTTTGATGACGTCAATGGGTGGTGGATACTGGATACAGAGTTTTACTTATTCGTTGTTGATTTTTACTGCTGACTTTTAACGCTCTATGAGCTAAACCAATAAAGACTAACTTTGCACTCTGGTGTTTATTTTTCGTTTACAAAATCAAATAAAATAAACCATAAATTTAGTGAAAGAGAGAAATTTATCAACATCCACGTCATCAATATCTTAATCTTCGAATCAAATATTGATTCAACTCATCAATCTTTTTTTAGTTTCCTTCCATTTCTTTGCCGCTCCACATTTTTCCCATTTCTACGTCATTCTCTAGAGGCATTGGAAAATTACATGAAAATGCTGAAGAAACGCAGTTTCATTTTGCTGACGTCATTGCTTACCTTCTACCATCGTGCACTTATTGCAGAAAGTACATTGACATCTACTGGGTCTGCTGACCTAGTTTTTGTTATTGTCATTGCTGCTGTGCAGTTGACCCACATTCCTTGGCGCTGTGATTATATTGTTGCCAGCAATGACGATGAAGATTGCGTCAAAACGTTTTATGAATTTATGAAGCACCGTGCCACTAATTTCTTTTGCATCCACATGTGCCATGACACATGCACATACAGCAAATAAAAGAGGATAATCCATAGGATCTGGAAACCTATTGTCTGGAGTATTTCTGAAAAAAAGGATATGTAAAATGCCAAATTAAATTTTCTTAGTTCAAAATTAAAAGAACTTACAACTTTCTATGTGTAGAGCTTTTCATATGAAATTGAGACCAGAAACTCATAGCTGGACTCGGATTAAGTTTTAGATCTACCTAAGTATTTATTTAGGTTGAATGGTCTACCTAATTTACGCTTCCAAAAGTTGATTTTCGTCCAACAATATTATGTACATATTGAAATTAAAAACTTAAGGTATCTCCGAGGAAAGGATGGAAATTTAATTGTTGTTAAAAGTTTGTTAGTTGTGTTTTATCCAACCGGATGTGTTTTCATTAAACTCAATTAAAAATTCATAATTGCATTTGTAGTCGTGGTCGTCGTCGTCGTCCTCCTTAGATAAATAATTTATTCTTTTAATTATGCCGCATACTTTTTGTTGTTGTCATGTGTCGTATTGCTCATTTATAATTAAGAATTCCAGACTTTACCTTTTATCTGCCTTTAGACAACCGTATGTGTGTATGTGTGTGTGTGTGTATTTGGATCTTTGAATAGTACGAATGTACCTACCCAGGGGAGAGAGATGCACATGATAAACATTACTGATTAATGTTTTGAAACGCATCATTTTATAAACTCAACTCCTTTCTTTGTGTTGGCATGGCCGGAAAAAATTAAGCAATTGTCATTGGAAGCATTGTCAGAAACTAACGGGACCATATTAACCCTATAGCTCCCTTATAGAAGAGAGAGTACGCTTGTTATAGAAAAAAGTTGAAGTTTTTTTTACCTTCAAACCTCGGAAATTCAAAATGCTCCTAAATGAGGAGCTGTTAATTGGGGGCGCATTGGTTTTTGCCCATGATATCATACGGTAGAGACCTCCAATTGTGCGCGTTTTTTTTTTGTTTTTTTTTTTTTGTTGACCTTGCGAACAAGGTTTTAATTTTCTTTCTTAACAAACAAACACCTGCTTGGTTGTTTGCTTGTACAATTTGTTGCAACCTTTTCATTGTCATTCTGTTAAAAATAAATAAATAAATTCTTAAATTTTATATATAAACAAAAAAATGCATTAGGTAGGGGTCGGATGTATGTGTGAATCCGGTGGGGGTACACCGAGGGGAAATCATAAAAATCTTAATTAAAAGCAAAGAAGAAAAAACTCAAAAAGTTCTACTCTTTTTAGCAACAAGCGATTGCTAAGATTTCATTTTCGATTCTATTTTTTAATAAAAAATTTATTGAATCTGTTAATTGATATTCGCTACGCGTCGTTACGGACATCAGTGCGACGATGCCTACGCACCATAAAACACTAAACTGTACTGTAGTATATATTTGTAGCCAGACTGTGTTCATTTCAATGTTGTGCTATGGAAAAAACCATAAAGCACAATATCTGGCAAAAATTATGTGAATAAAGATTATAAACAGAGAAACGATAGGTTGTTGTTGTTGTTTTTCGTGTAAAGGGCTGACTGTGTCAGTGGAAAAGTCTTTCTGCTGCTTTTTTCATTTGATGCACACCTTTTTAATTTTTGTCTGCACGTTAAATTCAAGTTTCATTTGCTTTTCTATCTAGGAATATAATTTTGAATAAAATTTTAAACTTTAGTACTTTCAACTTCTTTGCTTTCTTTCTTCAACAGATTACGCGCCAAAGTATCGATGCCTGCAAGGACTATTTCCGTGATGATTTAATTAAGGCTGATTGGTCGCTCATGGTTGAATTGAAGAAACTTTTTGAAATTTTATAAGAAAAAAAACATGCAAACAAAAAAGAAAAGAAACGAAAAAATTGTACTCTAATTATGTTTGTTTTATTTTTGGATTTTGTTGCCGTCTATTACTGCTGTCGTCCAAACGCCAATTTACCACAGTCACAGCGCCACAGTGCCCAATTCAGCCTCGCCCAGAGTTTTCATACGTTTGAATGATCACCAAAAGGAGCCATTGATACTGACTTTTTTGTTCATAAGTAACTTGTTTTTGATTTAAGCATTTTTCTTTCCTTCTTTTACGCAATGCAAACATAAATTATTTCGCTTTAATTTTTTACTACTATTCTCAAAAACAAACAAATAGTACTATTTACACACAGGAAATGTAAACGTTAAGAATACATGCATGATGTTTTTTCTTCTCTTTTTTACACTTATAAAATAAAAAGTAAAGAAATATTGTAGAACTAAATTTTGGCAAAATAAAATGTAAGAAAATATATTTATTTCGTTGTTTATATTTCTTAATTAGGATATCCTAAGTCTAAGTCTTCGTTGGTCCAGCCACCGGAAAATTTGATCGACTTTTTCATTTTCCCCAGTCTTGCATAACATAATCCTGATTCTATTTCGGCTTACGGCATCGTTTCACGTCAATATTTGAGATTGGCTCGAAAATAACCGTTGTTCTGTAGGAGGTGTTGTTTAATTGTCGAAAGATGGCTCTGTATTCCGCTTTGTGGTGATGATGTTTCGACATGAGTTAACGTTTGTCATACAATACATATAGTCCAAATATTATAACATTTTAAGCCATTTCTCACAGTTGTAAAAAAGTCATTTTAAATTTTTGACGTTTCGTTTTGAACTTTGAGCATATCTTTAAAGGTTATAAAACCAATGAAAATACAACCCCAATGCTGCTTTACCCTTATTTCTTGGATTTATTTTAGCAAAATATTGACGCAGTTACACGTGACCTATATTTTACCCCCGAAAAACTCTTTGGGAATATAGTGGCATCTAAAAGCAAAATTCTTTTTCCGTTAACAAGAGAGTGTGATGAATGACGACAATGACGTCATTCAATTGCATAGAGCAACACCGCAGAATATTATATCGTAACCAGCTACCACCCCAGCAGCAAAGCAGCACAACGAGGATATTGACCTACATGGCTTGCGCAGAACGTTCGTGCTACATTTATTGAGAAGCTTCAATATGAACAAAAAAAGGGAGTGAGAGAAGCTAGAAATGCATTTTGTTTTTGTATTGCATGAAGCGTCGTTTCATTCATGAAAACCTTAAGTATAAATGTCATTGAACGAAGCAAGAGTAGCAGAAAACCCAGGAACAAAATGTGAGCAACTAAACAAAAATCGGATAAAAGTAGTAGGGATACGATGAGAGATTCAGCAATTTGTAATAACTACGTCGGTAATAGTAAGAAATTACGAATGAGTAGTAACGAAAGTAAGTATGTGAAAGGTACAACGAAATCTAGGTTGAAACGATAACAAGGCAATGAACTGAGAGCGGCCGTCAAGTTGCATGGAACTGTAAAGGATATTGCTGTCGTGTGCAGCACGATAAAAATAGCAATTGAGTGAGGAAGTGTAAAATTGGAAAAAGATTCATGCTGAAGTGAGCGTAGGCCACTAAGTTTAAAAAAACAAGGTCCTTGCTTCGATTTCAATTCAGTACTTCTGCATAATGCCGCAAGAAGTACATATGCGATAGCATGGCATGACAACATACGAGTATGCGGCTTGAATTGTACAATGAATGAACATGTTTCAAATTCCACCCAACAGACACACGATGTAGCAATAATATAAGTATGTGCTGCAAGGACACTGCAGTTTCTGCAACGTCGCGTCATATTTAAATAGCATTGAATAGCTTAGCACCATTCATTCTTGAACTTTTGCTCCAATTTCGGTTAATTTGTTTTTGCTTGCGTTCTTCATGTCTTTGTTACAATCAATTTCAGTGCGTAATCATTTACCTTCACTTAGAGAGCAATAAAATTTATAAAAAGACACTTCGAGTGGGCTATTTAAGAAAATAGCTGATAATATTTTGTTCCTCAATTGTTGCAATTGCATTTTTTTTTTTATACGATCGAATCCCAACGGACCCACTTGCCCCCTATACGCACGAGAGGCACATCCGCAAGTCGTACGGATTTCGCGACCGATTCAGATGCATTCCGGAATTCCCTGATAACGCGTTGATTGGGGAGAATAAATCCATATTCGGTTTTCGTTACAGCTGCTGATTGTAATCATCAGCTGTTTAGCGATTGAGAAAATTTAATAACTTTAATTTTGTATACTGGAGAGAGTCGGACATGTCAAAAATGCCGTGCAGAGAATTAAAATCATAACACATACAACGAAAAGGGTTATTTTGAGCATGGTTTGTTCTACAAGCATAGGAATAGGATATCTAGAACAGTGATTTGGAACATTAATTTTGATTTCATTTATAGTGCGGGCACACGAGAGTTCATTTCAGGCAAATTTAACATTTCGTTGAAATGCATCTGAAATGCAGAATTTTGTCCTACAAAAGTGTCAAATGAAATTCTGCATTTCAGAAAGAAGAAATTAACTAGCAACCCTCAAACGCAAAGTTGTAAAAAACAGGACAAATTTAAGATCTATTATATTTTTTAGACATTTTGGATTTCGTTTTCATAACAGCTGCTCTTGTAATATTTATTAAGCGAAAAAATAAAATTTCTCCAATTTTCCATAATTGTTATATAAATTCTTGGTGTCCAAATCCAAAACACTCACAAAAATTCTTATTCTTCTCCAAACTTATAATCTGACAAAAAGCGATTTTGAAATTCGTTTTTGTCGTGTGTCCACCTAAATTTGAAATGCAGAATTTCAACGAAATTCACTCTCGTGTGTCCGCACTATTAGTAAGAATTGAGATTGAATATAACCATTTAACAACTTAGTCACAAAGATCACGTTTAGCATAACTCTTCTGATCCGAAGAGTTGGCTAGCTTATAAGTTTTAACCGTTTTTCATATGGAGAAAGGTGCTGTAATGGTCTCCAGTGTAACGAACGTAGAGAAAACAAGAGGAACTGTTTTTGCACAGATTCCAACTTATCAGCATAACAGTTGTACTGAGGGCCCCCCACAACAGAACTATACTCCAGAACTGGTCTTACAAGTGCAGTGTAAAGTGATTTATTTTGACTTAGGCCTGAACGGCCCATTGTGATACCACATAGTTGGACCTACAGTTTAACGCCGATTCCGAACGGCGGTGTGGCAATTTTTTATCGGCTTGGTGGTTTTGCCATTACCAACCAATGTGTGTACTTGTACACTATCTTATAATTCTCATACACTTCATATTGATAGTGAATATAAGAAAGTAATGAAAATTAACCACCAGACGAAGACGGGAATCGAACCCGAACCTCCCAGATGAAAGTCTAGTGCACTATCCACTAGGCTATCGAGGTCGTCAAAATCGAGAAACAAAATAGTCGTTTAAAACACCATTCAAAATGAAAAAATATAAAATATTTTTCGATTTTCCTTATGTTTTGCCCTTTAACTCCAGTATTCCTATGGGTATTCATGCGTTGATGCAAAAGTGCGAAATTGCGTAAGTGCAACTTAGAGCACTAAGGTGTGAGCGTTCAATAAAAATATTGGAGATGCGAAATAGTTTAACTGTGAAAATATTACCACCTCATTGAAAAAGAATGAAAATATTTAAGATCTTCTTACGAATTTTAAGGTAGAAAAGTTTCAAACTTCTGCAATCCGCACTTTCGCACCGTCGCAAGGGCATGTTGCATTAACCCGTGAATTATCAATTATATTATCAATTTATACATCGTTGTAAACAGCTAAATATCCTCTTTTCAATACAACTTAAAAACTTACTCCTTGGATAAACAAAATTAAATTATGGGCAAGTATATGCTTTCACCTATCGGGTTTTCGGCCCTAAGTCCAGATTTTGAAGGTCAATTGAAAATTCTGAGTATGCAGTTTATTTCTGCTTGACTAGACCTACGACAGGTGCAAACCTCGAAAAAAGTATATTCAAACTTCTTTTTTTTTGTCACACTGTGTTATTCAACTTCCTTCCTTAATAGTAGATAAAATAGGAAAGGGTGCGTCACAGTTACATAAAGGTTTTTGTGGCATTTTCTAATAAAGTTAAATATTATGTATGTGAAACATAAAAATATATTAATAAAATTTCTTAATGAATTTGATGAGAGTGTAAAAAGTTTGAAGGAAGCTCGAATATCTGTGGGAAATGTAGAGAAGAATGGGATTCGATTTATTGATTAATAGAAAATGTAAAATAAATATGTATACCTATGGAGTTGCTTCTAATTTGTTGAGAGTTAGCATTCATTCACAAAAATACCGACAATTTATAAGCTTCGTATATGTTCAATATCCACAGTCCACAATTCAGAATCCACAAATTGAGAAATGTTAGAAAGAGTACCATTGACTCCACTGCCGCCCATTTTCATTCATCGAATTTCCACACCGTCAACCATCGCCTTTACTAACCAAAAACGAAAAACTGCTGTTGAATGACGCCATCACTGAGCAATATCAAAATGTGGAACTGTGTCAGTTTGCTGCAACACAAACGAATTGTGCTGTGTTCGTGCCACATACAGTGGAACGAGCAGTCAGGGTAGTTGGGATAGGCAAAGACGCTATGTATACATACATACATTGTTTGCACTGTGTGGTAGTGTAGTGGCTTTTTTCAGGAGAACAATTTTCATTCAGTATTTTGTATACACACATACAGATATGTAAACATTTATATTCTATATTCGTATATTTTTATTTGGGTGGTGCTCTTTTGAGCGTTTTAACTTAATTTGGTCCCTTTAAGCTTTTTAAATCCTACACCATTACATATTTATATTATAAGCACGCATATATGTATTTGACGTTTCTGTTGTTCTTGTATTTTTGAAACCGCCCAACGGGAAAAGAAGCTCTTCGAAACGCTTCTTAACCTATATTGGAGAGATCCTACATCCGCAAAAAGCTTTCCCTCTTTATAAGACAGCCAATTGAACATTTACTTTGCATGCCATTGGAGCTCTTTGCGGACATTGAGTTTCCTAGAAATGCAAAAAGAGCGCTTTTGAGCAGCTGTGCTGTATTGACAGATTTATCTGTAAATTAAAGTTTTTTCGGTCGGTATGCAGTTTACAGATTTCCCAAAAATATTAAAGTTTTTCCCAAATTTTACTGTTTCTGCAATAATATCGTCGTCGCTCAAGCAGAAATCACTAAGTCCAATTAATTTTTTTTGTTTGGATCCGTATTAATTAGCTTCTATAATTCGAATGACATAATAAATTCGATTTTTGATGATCCAGTTCTAACGTATACTAATGTGAAGATCAATCTGTCGGCTTTTTAAGTTTTGCCAGTGTTCGTAGGGCGCCATGCACTGCATTAACTAACTTCATCTCAGAAATTAAAAAAATTAAATGGACGATGATATGCAAAAATAGATTTAAATATGTTTTGGTTATTACAAAAAGATATTTTTCCAAATTAATATTAATAAAACTAAAACGTGAAATAAGCTGGAATGGACCAAAGACTTACTTTAAAGAAATTACAAAAGTTGTACAAATTTTGAGGTATCAAAAGATATATAAAAAAAATTGTATGAAGCCATTTGGGAGCTTATAAAATTGTTGTATTGATTGACTACTCAAAAAATCGGGCCCGGGATTCTTCATATACTTTTATAAGTGGTTTGTTTATTTAAAATAATAAAAAATGTGTAGATTCGTTTGTTTTTCATTTCCGAATCAAGCCTAAATGAGCGAACCGGCTTTTTCTAATTTTGACCACGATTGTATTGGTTTTAGCTGAAGTGATAGGATTTCAGATGCCTTGCCATCCAAAAAGGCGTGGCATCTCCCTAACATGAGAAAGTGGGAAATTTTTATATTATTGGGTCACGAGTCACGAATTTTTGATGACCAAAAAGGAGCGGTGGTGTGGGAACTTTGGCATTTCTTCGGCCCATTTATTTATGCTAGTGACAGGTGCTTTTTCCCGCGAAAATGCCAAAAAAAAAATATATTATTATGTGCGTTAGAAACCTAAAAAAATCTCCAAAGAGAAAAAAATTAATTTTTTGTTAGAGCAAATGAAGTATTTAAAACAAGATTAAGATAAAAGGCGAAATTTTTAATATGCAGAGAGTAAAACTATTTCATACTTTATTCTCAACGTTTCGGCGCAATTATCGTAACGCTTTGGGCATTTTATTTTATTTTGTGATTTTCGGCCCAATTTTATACTACCTAATTTTTGTACCTCACTCTTTGAGATAGGCGTTCCTACTTGCGTAATTTTTCGTTTAATTTATTAGATTTTTCAAATATTTTGGTGTATCTATTATTAATTAAAAATTAATCTTCAATAAAAATAATATAGTGTTGAATAATCAATTACGAATCCGAAACTGAATCTGCTACCAACGAGTTTTGTTCATACCATACCCACAATCCGAAAATTGAAGAAAACTTCATTAACAACAACGAAAAGCTCTGTTTCCCACACTCTAAGAAATAGATATGACGATGTCAATACAACACTCAATATAGTATATTTTGGAAATTTTTTTATTGCTAAAAAGCATAGTGATGTGTGAAAATACACATTTTATTTTGTAAGATTTAAAAAAATATATTTGTGATTTCAATCTCCAAAAATTTTCGACTTGGAACAGTTTACTTGCACGTGTGGGACGCTGGGTAAGAGTGTGTTGTTTAGAATAAATTTAGAATTGGGGATGGGAATGTTGAGAAAGAAAGAATTTAACGAAAAGTTTAAAAGAGTTTTTTCCCCCTTCATAAAGTACACACACATTTTAATTAAAAATTTTCTTAGATAATGTTCTTTAATTGCTTTTATGCATATAGTATGCTCGCCTTACATTTCATATATAAATATATATATATGTACATAGATATTTGTACATATCTTCTCGTCTGCCGCTGCCGACTCAAAATTATTGTCATTAATAATTTAGTATCAATATGCAAATATTTAAGTTTCAAATTGTCATCATAGTCATAACGTCGCCAACTGTATGATTCTAGAATTTCCAACCAGACACAGCCGAAAACTGTTTTTGACAACGGCGACATAAATACCATACTTTTAGGGTACTCGCAAGGTGTCTTATTCGGCGTCGCATCTTCTCATTTGTCAAAAAATTCTACAAGTTTTCATATAAAATTATACGACAGCTTATGAACAACCTATATGCACACATATATATATGTATACGTATTTCACACAGTATAATCCAACAAACATGTTTGTTTAAAATCAACTTGAGATGAAGTTGATATTAAATACCTTTCTCAAATCTCCAACCTTTCTTAATTCGCAACAGCACCTCCATTGGAGTACTATAGCATTCTCAACAAAAGGGGCATTTTTTTTGTTTGGTAATAGTTATCAACTAGAGAAAATTATACTTAGTTCTCAACTTGAGTTCTAACGCAATTCTCCAATTGGTCTTAAGGGAAATTTACAGTATTGCCTTAAGCAATAATTATTTAAATTTAATTTGAAACACGAAAAATGAAAGGAAATTCGAAATGATTTTTTCATTTCTTCGATTTTCAATTTCAAAAGGAACTTAAAATTTTAACAATTTCATATCACAAGCGTATTTTGTTTGAACACTTCAATTACACATACTAAAATCAAAACATATACAAAAAAATTAATTCAGTCTATTTTTTAACCCGGCGTCAATGAGCTTGGGTGCAGTGACGGTACGTCCATATAAGCCCAAAAGCAGGGCTTGCCTAAGAATTGGTAACTGAAAATTTGTAAATGTACTTACAAAATTACTACCTTTGTGTTAACTGAAAGAATAACTTTCTTTTAAAATTTTTTATTTGTATTACCCTGTTTTTCAATAGCTCGTATATGTACTAATAAAAAATTAAATGTGGATTATATAGAATACACACAAGCATTCACGCTATCGCAGTTCATCAAGTTGGCTTTCACGTGGCTTTTAAAATTTGAAAATTTTCTACTACTATGTATGATTTTATATAGAACTTAAAAGCTGGCTTTCAGTTTTTGGTTGCCATTTGGAAAGTATTTACTCCACTTTCTCTTACTCCTATATTTTTGCGTCATTAGATTTTAGCAGAGTTTCGAACCGGTTAAATTTGGGTTCGTGTTCAGATTCAGGTACTTATTTACATACATCAATACATTTAGTTACTTTGCAATTTGCATTTTTTCATTCCGTTGACATTTTTCTTATATTTAATAATTTGCATTTTTATTAATACGGTTTATATTAAGAAAAATTATCGTTTAGTTTAAAAAATAGTATATCTCTCAACGATTTTAGTCCAAAAATGTACTTTCTACGTTCACCTCCTGAATTTATATGCTCATTTTGTATTTTTAATGTTAATATTTTCAATACTTCAATCGGGATCTAGAACATTCCATCCTTATGGCCAATTTTAGCCTTTTTGGTTTGGTAAAAAAAATTTACTGGGCTTGCCTCATCAGTAAATACTAGGCACGCCACTGCTTGGGTGTATTATACCCGAGCTGTTCAATGATTTAGGGTTAATTTTGTTTATCTAATCTTTCTGTTTCAAAAAATATATTTAAATTTTTTTATTTTTTTATATTATTTTTTGTTTGCACTTAAAATATGTTTTGCAAAATAAAAGGAAAACCTTTATTTTATCCCTTTAATGCATGAATTTTTCTTTTTAAGAAAAAAATATTTTTGTATGTATGTATTATATAGCCCTGGACACGAAAATAATAAGAATTTTGGAAATTATTTACCTGTTTGCTAGCTATCGAGAAATTTCTATAGATATCATATATGATATACCATGCATTAAATCTATAATTTTTTAGCTTTTCAAATTCATTTAATTTTTGAATATTGCACTGTTCAATGCAGTAAAAATATGACAATTAATTATTCACAGCTAAAAAATTAAGCATTAATTGTTTGGCTTATAACCCATGAAACTGAAGAATAGCTCCTGATTTTGTTAAAACAAAGTGTAGTATCACATTTGCATATTTAAGGAACCTTCCTCATCTAAAAAGTTTATTAGGTTTTGCTGGAAGATTCTGCTTAGGATTGTCGTTGAAATATAAATATTGAAGGATTCCCGCAAGTTTCATTACATACAGTTTGACTCCAATACCTTCTTGTATTTAGAATTTGGGCAACGGACATAAGCACGCCAACTCAAACAAAACTATCGAGCAAATAATTTACTTTCTGCTAGAATTGAGTTAATGATATCCGGTTGGAAAAATGAGTTAAAAATTGCACATGGTGTGCATAGGTTCGAAGTTTCTCTTCTTCCAAATGAATTTTTGATAGCCTTAAGCTTTTCAGCTAACAATTGTCGGTTTAGTTAATTAGAATCTATTGAAATTGCTTTGATATCACTGTTATTATCAGTCTCATCTTTTTCTTGTTGGTTAGCCCTATCTGCGGTCGTATTGTGTAGTTCGCTATAAGTACAGGCATCAACTTTATCCTTTATCATCCTCACATACGTCCTAGTTATTCATTATTAACTCAACCTCATCACTTTGAATCTTTCTTCCATGTGTAGTCATCTGGAAAACATCATCCCAGTATTAATGCATGTAATACCATATATGATATGTATATCATTTATGATATAAAATTTTTTTTGGTTCTCATTGCATGAAATATCATATATGATGTAAACGATTTTGAATAAAGTTTTTACATCAATATATTGTTTTTAGGATTGGAATTCAATGTTATTCATTAAATTGTAATAAAGCCAAGCTAAATTAATTCAAATAATGTATTTAACATGTTTTTATAATTAAATTTTAACAAAAAACTAAAACGTTCACAGGGCTATGAAAACTAGTATACGCGATGTTTGCAAACTTTCAACCGTAACTATCAATGTAATGGGATATCTGACTGTTGAATGCAAAAAAGATGAACCAAAATAGAGAATTTATACAAAATAAAAGAAAGAACTAGAAATTATCTTCACAAAACAAAATTATGCTGAAATGAAATAAGCATATCATATATGATATGTGATGCATTAAAGGGTTAAGCATTTATTGTTTCTCGGGTGTCACAGACCTAGTTGATTGACGGTGTAACAATGATTATGTTCATTGTTTTGCTTGTTATAAACTAAAATTAAACTCATTTAAATTCATTGGAATGTTTTTTTTTTTAATTATCATTAAATTTCAGTCGCATCAGATGTACCCGGAAATCTTTGATTGAATCCCTCTGAAAAGAATGAATTCAAAAATATATAAAAATTAACTATACACCAAAAGGGAAGGTATATAAATACGTTTTAGGGCTGATTTTTTATTTTCCATTTTTTTATATTTTGTATGTAATTGCCCTGCTTTAGCAGCACACAGACACAGAACTCTGGGAGCACCCTTCTATGGAAGACTCACAGAACTGGCAACCTCTGACATTAGAGGCTTATCACGTTTCATTGCAAGCACAAATTGATTTAATTAGGAAGGGATCAGATCAAGAGGTATCACAATGGACCAATAGGTCTCAGTGTGTTCTTTTATGAACAGCCCCAACAACCTAACAACCTAATCTAGGGCTGATTTCATACTAAAGGCTCTAAGGCCTGTTAAAGCCTACAACCATGACATCGGGTTTTCATTAACATTCACTAATGTAGGCCAAGTTTGCAAGTTTGAACTATTTGCCAGAGGAAGCCCATCAACATTTATGTTGAGACTGATTTCGGTGGAATGAAAAGTATTTTTGATTAGAAAGTCAGTTAGCGAGTCCCCAACCCCGTGGTGGATAAATTCCCCTCATTCAATTATCTCCACTGGTGATATCTTGGGAGTGGATTTTAACGTTTTTACATCCTTGCTAGCTCTTCTTTTAAATTATCAGACGAACAATTTTACGAGACTTCACCTCTGAACTATCCTTCATTTGCTCCTTACCCATATCGACATAACTTGAGAGTAAACAATTTTGGCAGTTGATGTTGAAGTCTCCAGCATCAAGGTTTCAGCAGCTTATGAAAGCTGTGGCAGTAAGTTCACTACCTGCCTTACTTCACTTTTTAATTCTTTGCTTTCATACATTATTCTCACTTTTCAAGTTAAAGTTTTTCACACAAATTATTAAGCACAAAAACACCTCACTGTCAGATATATATTTTTCCAAACCCAGTAGCAGTGTTACCATAATAAAATATATAAATATTTTCTCAAATATATCTCAACTCATCCTCAGTTCTAAAGCGAATATTGAGAAAAATAGCTGAACTCGATTGGAGAATGATGTTGAATATCAACTTGAGAATTATAAATTTCTCAAAGGTTAGAGAACTATTTTGTGCTTGTTGGGAAGAGACTATGTATGGGTATATATGTGCGTTCCCTTGCAATTTTTAGCCACAATATTATGCATATAAGCGTAAGCTTTCAAAAATCATCGGCAAAGATCAATTATATGTGAAATTACATATATTTTTAACTAATTTTGTTTGAAAAAAAAAAAAAACGATTCACTCATTCACATTGTACACAAATAACGCGTAGTATGTAGAATTCGGGAAAAATTATTGTATAAAAATCACTTAACTTCTTTTCCACCCAATGACTTCGTTGCTAGTGCTATGCTAGCTAGTGACTTCTGATTGGGGGGATTGGATGTGAACAATTCTTTTGCTTTAATACTTGGATAATTTAAAATAAAATATACATAAGTACATAAAAATGAAAAATTGTGTAGATATCTACGGGAATATATACTAATTTTTAAGCTCTGCTTTAAAAATTCATCGCATAGTCAGCAAATTTTGGACATACGTATATATATCGGCACAGCCGATTTGGTGCTAAGTTCAATTTGACCCTCCGGACTCTTGTATCTTTACTAAAATATACATACGGCCAATTTTTTGGTCTTTTTTTGCCAAAAAAAATTTAACGTTAAAGACCACTTAAAACGGTTATATCTTTGAAACGACAAAAGTTAAAAAAAAAAGTTTGTTCACATGAAATGTAGGCCTTGAGGCCTATTTTCATGTCAATGTAAAAAAAAAAATTGGTTTCATGGGATATTTTCGACATATTTGCAAAAATATGCGTACGACTGTAACGTTAAAGACCAAAAAATTGGCCATATATAAATTTTGTTTTGAGTAAAAAGTTTTATTCGCACTCCATTTAAGGTATGTTATAATATGGTATGAGAAGAAATGTTGAACCAAATTTAACCAAATTTGATATAGTTCATTAAAGTACATACCCTTTAGGACAGAAACAAATGCAACCAAAGCATATTTCATTCAAATAGGCTATAGAGTAGCTGTAGTGAAAATGGTAAGCATTGAGCAATGAGTATGCGTACCTCCTATACAAGGGAAGGAGCGACTTAAGAGTTAATCCCTCCAAAACTGAGCTTGTTCTGTTCACAAAGAAATATAAGACACTTTGTAATCTCGAAACTTGACGTTATCATTTTAGAACTTTCACCGTACCCGCCCCTTGGTAAATGGTGGTGTGTATGTCCTCAGCTCATGCATTTGATGTAGACGGCCGTAATCCGTCGTCGGTATGGCGGAATGAAACAAACAAGATCAGGTATCTCAATTAGCTTGTAAAGGTTCAGAGAAAAGCGTGCTTAGGAGTTACAGGAGCCTGAAGCAAAAACTCCAGCGGGGTTGGAAATGATTCTTCACTTCCACCCCTGGATAAATATCTCAAGTATACGACAGCCAAAACAGCCATCAGGATTCGCGGATTCGCAGTTTTGGAAGCACAAAACTTTTGGACACGCGTCTATCTTAAATAAATATAGCACAAAAGAAACCAAGAGAACTACAGACTATATCACACCGTCAGTGGTAACTAACGACCATCTTCAATTCTACACTGACGGGTCTAAAATGGAAGAAGGTACTGCATCCGGAGGTTTTTGCGATTATCCACTTCTTTATCATTGAGTTTTATTAGTAACTATGTATACTTAATCTAAACTCTTTCTTACAATTAATACAAAAGGACTAAATATCACTGGATAACAAACAAATTTTGTTTGATGCAGTGTAACCAGGAAACTAACTCTTCAATCGTCGAATGATTTGCTTTATTCTTAGTTTTTGGCAACCATAAATAGGTTAGGTTAGGTTGGAGTGGCTGTCGAGAGACACACTTAGGCCTGAACGGCCCATTGTGATACCACATAGTTGGACCTACAGTTTAACGCCGATTCCGAACGGCGGTGTGGCAATTTTTTTATCGGCTTGGTGGTTTTGCCATTACCAACCAATGTGTGTACTTGTACACTATCTTATAATTCTCATACACTTCATATTGATAGTGAATATAAGAAAGTAATGAAAATTAACCACCAGACGAAGACGGGAATCGAACCCGAACCTCACAGATGAAAGTCTAGTGCACTATCCACTAGGCTATCGAGGTCGTCAGCCATAAATATTACATGTAAACATAGTGCACGCTCGGAATTCTTAAGTTCGGAAATCTTAATTGTCCAGAAATCTTAAGCAATTTTTGATTTGTATGCAACTCATAAAATCTTAAGATTTACCTTAAGTTTTCTAAGTAGGTTTGGAATTAATTTTTATTCGATTGTTCTTCTCGCTTTTAGTGCTTTTACCTAATAAAATGCTACTGTGTGCAATGTACATTTATGTATAAGAAAAGAAATGTATGTTATATATGTAATTAACATATTTAAAACAACTAAAAGCTTAAAATAATTAATAAATGCAGCGGCTATGTAGCATAGTAATAAAAAGGTACTTCTCTTGAAAAACAAAGTTGATTTTGAAAACCATTCAGAAATCTTAAGAATTCGGAATCCTTAAGTAGCCCAAGATCAAACTACTTAAGAATTAAGAGCATCCTCTGTAGTACCTTTGTTAATCGTTAAACATAGAATAAAAATATTTTTTTCAAACAACACAACTTTTATTGTCAATAGGATTCATCATATATTGGTCGGAAGTGAAAGTGGCTGGCACTTTGTTTTGGTACGCTTCATGTAAACTCGCAAGTACCTCGCAAACATTATATGTTTCTAAGCTCGCAAGAGAACTGTCAAATATTGTATAAAAATTCCTTTGCACAATTTGTATATGCTTGCACGTTGACTTCTATGCGCAAACGACCTCGCAAACTTAAGCGTTTGTGAACACAAGTCGATACTTTCGAAATTGATCCTTGATTAAGCTGTAGAATATTGACAACAAAACCCTACAGCATCAATAAACTCGTATTAAAACTGTTGATGTTATAATATTTTATATTTTGTCAAATATTTAGCTTAAAATTTAGGTTTTATTCTCTTCCGTCAAAGTTTTTATCAGTTTTCTTAGATAAAAAGTTGTGTCTCATGATATTTTTCACATCGCGGATGTGTCTAAGTAACTCCCACTTCGATTTCAATTGAAAAAACCAGTTTCCGAGTATTTTCCTATGCCAATATATGGGATTTTTATTTTCATAAGGAAATGTTGTTAATTTTCGAATTCATCGGGCTCAAATTATCATTAAAATATGTAACAATATGGCTGTTCCCCAGTGCAATACTAATATTAAAGGGCAAAATATAAAGTGAATTCTTTGGCTTGAAATACTCATCTCTCATATTTTTTTAACGCTGTGCAATAGGATGTAGAACGCTTAGAAGACCAGCCTCTAAAAGGATATGACTAATATCTGTTAAACGAGACAGATTGTCGTCTTTGTATGGTGGTCGTTGAGACGACATTCGACTCACATGTCCAGCCTTGGCTTGACAAAGAAGAGGTAGTTTTTAGCAAACCGTTTCTAACAGTTCATCAGGATAGCAGATCGTCGTTCGTCTTAATTTGAGGCTTTGGTACAAAAGATCTTTAAGGTCACACGGGCTGACTTTCATAAACAAGAAAATTCCGAAAACTTATTTCAGACTTCAAAGAGATTTTCTTCTTAAAATGGTGCAGATGAAGAGAAAACATTTGGAGTTTCAGGAAACAGCTTAAAAATTTTCAAACATTTTCCCACCGTACTTTTTCAATCGAGTACTTTACTAACCGTTTTACCATTTTTGGGTGGAGTTTTCTTCAATCGACCTTGCATTTGCACTTGTATAGGAGAACATCGCTTACCCCTCTAAAAAATCAACCACTTTCTACCAACAATTTTCATTGTCAATGTCAGCTGCTTATCCACGTAGATTTCCTTGTAAGTTAGTGTGTGTGTAAGATGGAAAGCATGCGCTACGCTCTGTGTCTGCCTCTATGCCGAGGTCACGCCTTAAATAAAATAACCACTGTAACTACTACCACAAAACTACAACTACAACTGCATTTGGTATGTACTCATCATCCCCCCCACTGCCATACTTCCTCGTAGTATAGCGTAGGAGTAATATTGCTGCATTCCATACAAATAATGGAAAAAATTCAAATTGCTGCGAAAACTTCCTGACCTTGAGCTTACGTATCTCATTGGTTACGTCCATATATGCCCACATTCAATGGACTTGTACTTCCACTGCCAAGGTGAGTTCTTCAGTGCGGCGTGCCATTCAACAATAAACGAATGACGACGGTAAATATATATTTTATATTACCATTAAAACATTCAAACTTTGACTCTGTTGCAGTCCAAGTTTAATTGCCTTCACGTTAACCTCAAAAGATTTCACCGGTCCATAGACGACAATTAAGAAGAAAATTTAATGAAACGAATTTGGAAATTTATTGAAAAGGTTGAGCGACTGAGCAGATGCGGTCATATTTGTACTCGGAATCAATTCCAATCATTAATTAACTTGTTAAATTCAACACCACCCTTACAAAAGAAATATTTTCAAAGTTAAATATTTTTGACTTGCAGAATTGCAAGTATTTCTGCAAAGAGTAAACATTTATGCTGCAAATGCAAATTGTAGTTGGTTGGCGCAAGTGCAGAAAGGAACAAAGGCCGAATGCAAATATACCAACTAAATAAGTGACTCTCACGTTCATGACTGCAAGCACATTAATTTTACTGCCACTTTACTATGTTCCAATTTCAAATATTTAATAAAAAGTACTCTCATTTTCAAATGCGTCCATCGTTATCGCCACCAACGCCACCAGCATCGGTAACAACAAAGTAATACAAATTCTGTGCCGAACGCAACCGAATCAAGGGCGAACTGCTCCGAAATGCAATCTACATATGTATTACAGTTTCGTTGCCGTTTCGTGTTTCACACATTCAGCATAATCGTGAAACTTGCTACAATGAATCGTTCATATTCATACATCCTTTGGCACTTTAAATTGTTGAATGTGTTCATCGTGCTCGTTGTTTATCGTTCGTTTCATATTTGCTGTCCTGCAAAAAGGATTCGAGTGTCACACCTCTCACCTTCCCAATATTACAAATCGCGAGAGAATATGATGCGATGCAATGCGATGCGATTTGATGCGCTGCGATTGCAATTGTTCTGTAGCCGCATTTGCTGTTGCTGCTGACTGTAGGTTGAAAACTTATTCTGTGTAAATTTTAGTTGCAGTGTGAAGCTCAACGTGAATTCAATTGGCGCGCATTCAAAGGACTCCTCAAAAGGACACTCAACACTTTGGAGAATTTTTTTAAACAATAATTGCATATTCAATTACAAAATAATGTAATATACATAAGTATCTACTAGTGAAAATGTTTGAATTTAAAAAGAGAAATTGAATTAACAGAAATCAAAATAATCACATTAGATAACTGCTCGCATTGTTCACAATTTATGAAAAACAATGAAAAATTAAATCTAAAATGAATATTAATTACAAAATTATAACAATTAAATTGGGTCTTTATTGTAAGAAATTTCATTTGCAGAATCAATCTTTGAAACAAATACTCACAACTGCAAAAGAAATTTCATTTGCAGAATCAATCTTTGAAACAAATACTCACAACTGCAAAAAGTAAGTAAATACTTAAAAAACCTTTTTTATATATTTAATATATCTTCAGTAACTGTTTTCAATAACAAATTGCTATAAAAGGGACCACTGCCTCACTTTCTTTTTCAAAATATGTTACAGTCAACATGCTGGGATAGAACACTTATAAAGGTAGAGCATTGTGTTGATAGGAAAAGGAATTGGAAAGAGGGAGAAGTATCTGTGAACATGTGCTTGTATTTGGAGAGGCCACACCCTGATCTACGCTCGTGGTTCGTACAGTTCTGGAGAGGGCACGAACTGGCGGAATCTCAAATTACGCTTCTACATCTAGCACTGGAAACCCAACTCTGTTCCTCGTTCTCTTTTGAAATGAATTATATTTACCAGAAAAGTTTTTAAAAAATTATTAGGGTTTTACTTTTAATATGTGATGACAGGGCAATCTATTTTTAGCTGGAAAAAATCACCTCCTTGCAAAGACATTCAATCAAAGGCTATTAAATCCGCATATCTTTCAGGCATTTTTAGTGAAATAAATAAGCAGTGCCCCATTCAAAATTTTATTAAAGTAGCAGAAAAATTTACAAGTTTTCGAAGGAGCGTTAAGGAAAATAACTGGGTTTTTCCTGGCTTAAATCGAATCGTTGAAGACGAAGAAATTTAATTGGGTAAAAATGTCAATCTTGAAATTTGAAACGGCGAAACTTTTCGCTACAATTTCAATAAATAAAATGAAGTAAGTGAAGCCTTATTTATTTATGAAAACATGTACAAAAATTAAATGCATTGCAAAAATGCTGATATGAAAATACGTTTATAAAACAACTACCGTTGTTAACTGAAACTCTTTCTATTGGTTCATCTTTTAAAGGGAACACAAAAAAGGAGACTCAAGAACCCCGTTTTTCAAGAATTTTCCCAGAAGATGTGTGTGTGTGTGCATATTTTTAAAAACTTATATACGTTGGAAACTTAATATATGAGAAATATATTTTAAAAAATTGTTAAAAAAATGTACTCTTATTGGAATATTTTTAAACGGATTTTGCAGTGAGCAGTGTAAATTGGAAGCAAATCATCTGAAATCAAAAACAAAAACGTTTTGTCAGCTAGCCTAGCGATTGACTGAGATAATTTTATAAAAATGTAGTTTTGACAAATGTTTAACCGCTTAACCTTAAAAATGCAATTTTTATATAAATGTAATAATCGGAGAATAACATCTATCGTTCATCCTAAAAAACGTGTGCCAAATTTTAGCTTGATCGATTAAGCGGTTCTTGAGAAATTTATATGTATAAAGTTGGGGTAGCGGAATTCCATCAAATTTTTTTTGGTAATTTCCATAATTAAGAAGAGATTCTTGAAATTTTCTTCTTTAAGGGAAACTAAAAGCTGTTGTACATAAGTTTTTAATAAAAAGTCCTATGGAGAAGTGGATAGAAGAGATTCGGGTTGATAACACTGGAATACAGTGAAAATATAACATGAACCAAAGTATGTTTTCCAAACTAATTCGAGGTCGCTGAACACGAAAATCACATTCATTTTTTTTCTATGGATAAGTTTTCGAGATATGACAAAATAACGGGTTTTCAGGTTAGAGTTTCACTTACAGACTAATATCTTATTACATATATATTTGAACGATTATACGTTAGTTTGTTGAAATCGGATTATAAATGACTGAGATATAGATGTTGAAAGTTCAATTTCCGTGCGATTTTTGAGAAATTTTCACACAGGTCGTGGGATAAGTTTTCTTACAAAAAGTAATCACAAAATCTGAAGTTTTATTTTTTTAATCGATAGAACATTTCATTACAAAAATTTTAAGCATAAAACGATAGCAATCGGATCAAAAATGACAAATCAAGGATTGAGTAAAAGTAAAATATTCTCGAAAACACGGAATTTTTCTCAAAATTCGTTCTGGTCTAGAAAATGATGAGCCACCACTTGAATTTTTGCAATTTTTCGCTGTCAGGTCTTCCATGTTCAAGAACCAGTAGTAGCCTACCATCATGACCACATACCTGAAACTTTGATATTGTCTTTCGATTTCAGCCATAACTTGGTGGAACTGTTCGCCCTGCTCGTCACTTTCTTCACCCAGATTTGATGGAAAGAAGTCGAAATGGATCGGTAAAAGCTATAGGTAATGAGATATTAGCCTGTAAATAAAACTGTAACCTTAAAAACCGTTATTTTGTCATATCTCGAAAACTTACTCATAGAAAAAAAAATGAATATGATTTTCGTGTTCAGCGTCCTCGATTTAGTTTTGAAAACATACTTTGGTTCATGTTATATTTTTAAAGTAAAATTTTGTATTCCAGTGTAATAAAAGGTCGATTCATCGCGCCATTTAATCTTTTACCATAGGTTTACAGACTTTGCTTAAGACAGCGATTATCTTGAGTGTCAATTTTTCCCGTTACGGTTTCTTCCGTGATATGCATCTTTATGACTTAAATAACGCGACACCTGATTCAGTGTTCCCAGATGGCTAACGCGCTCTCTCGCCAGATTTATCACTATTTCCCCCGGATAATCTTACAACCGCTACGCTGCACTGATTCCTAATTTTTGCAAACTAGTTGCTTGGTGTCATACATTAAAACTTGTAAACTATTGCAATTACAGGCAATGAAATTTTTGTATTACCATTTCCATTTCCAATGGGAATAATAATGCCAAAAGTTCAAATCCATTGCATTGAATTAGTAATGAAATAAATCCAATAAATAACAATTTTGTTTGTGCTTTAAAATTACCTCAATCGCAATGCAAAACGTTAGAAAGAACAATGACAATACGTGGAAGTGGTAACATTGAAGGCGATTCTGATTGTCAAACGTAACTTGAAATATCCAAGCCGTAATTGCTTCGTCAAATTCCTTCAAAGGACAAATGCTATACAACAACTATAGAAGGAGAAATCGAAATGAAGAACGAAGACGATTCAGATGATGAATAATTTGATTTCCTCGTTAATTTTCTTTGAATAGAATTAATACCGCGAAATATACAGTTCTTTCAAATCAATTTACAGTTTTTTTTTTAACTATGCAGTTTTTAGTCCGAAAAAAGATACGAGCGTTATGTATGACGCAAAAAAAAGTTGCAATTGGTTGAGTAGTTTAGTTAGTTATTTTTCATAAATGGGTCAGCTCCTATTGGAGTGTACTTTCTTCTCATACCAAAATCAATGCCTTAAAATGGCTAAAATGGCCTGTTCAATCCACAGACTCGAACTTGTTTAAATACGGATGAAATGATAACAAAAAGTGGTTTTCAACATCATACCAACAATTTTAGAAGATTTGTGAGCTCCAGTGATAACAGAATTGCAGACGACTTCTATAGGTAGATGTGGAGGGTTAGTTGACTATATGTCCCAGTGATGTGTCGATTAGGAATACAGATTAAAGAGAAAACATCCGTTTTTCAACCGATGCTTTTTTCCCCGGATTAACCGTGGGGAAAAAACCGGCACAAAAAAGTATTCACTTAAAAAACCGAAAAAGTAATCAAACAAAATTTTATTACTTTAAATTAATAAATAAAACAAGAAAAACATATTTGTTTTGTTTTCGAGATCAGTAAAAATAGCTCAAGTTAGCTTAGAAAGTACAAAACAAAGAAAAAAACAGTTTAATAATAAAATAAACTAGTCGGTTAGGCCCCAAGAAATCTCGTTATGAAAAAACAAATATCAAAAGAGAACCAAACTACTCTTGGTGTTTGTTTTGTTATTTGTGTATGCAGATATTTCGTTAGATAATTCTGAGAAATGCCATTACTCATGTCTTCTCCCTCTCTCTCATTTGTTTTTTACTCCCGCTTATGCAATGATTTTTACAACGATGAATTCAATGCTTTGTTCAATGGGTGAATTTTAAAGAACTTCCGACGCTAATATTTTGGAATTGGCTAAACCGATTTTAAATCTGATAATTTTTGGCTAACCTACTCGTCAAGCTCTTTAAATTGATATATAATAAAAAAAAAATGTTAACCAAGAAAGTGCAGGGCCCCTTAAAATAACTCTGACCGAGAGTAACTCTAAGCTTACGTAAAGGGTATTTTTCGTTTATATAAAATGTTTATATGAAAAATGCGTATCGTACTGTTTCTTCATAGCAAGTGGAATTTTGCTATGGCATAGTTCAGTAATTTTCGATCTGAAAATATTAAAGCATAATGAGACATTCAAATAAAAAAATAAAAAATTCCAGTCTAAGATTGAGAACAGATTATTTCACTAAGAAAAATTATAATTAAATGAAATTTATAAAAATCAAGAGTAAGTATTAAAGAAACGTGATGTATATCTGGCTCTAAGATAGGAAAAATACATTCGGTTAAACTGAAGATAAAAAACATACCCAAGCCGAGATTCGAACTCGGGTCTCTAGAGACAAGAGTCTAGCCCTCTGCCGCTACACCACAGTGGCAATGGTTGGACCTACAGTTTAACGCCGATTCCGAACTGCTGTGTGGCAATTTTTTATCAGCTCGGTGGTTTTGCCATTACCAACCAAGGTGTGTACTTGTACACTTTCTTATAATTCTTATTCACTTCTTATCGATAGTGAATATAAGAAGCTTATGAGAATTAACTACCGCACCAGTGCTGTCGCTGGCACTTCAATTGCAGTTTTTCATTTCACTTTCAAGCCCGACACTTCGTCACTTCCTCTTTCATAAAAACACTTCGGATTTCCAGTTTCAATGCAAAGTAAAACCGATAAAAAAATCTAAATATGCTCATCTCTATCAACTATATCGTTGAATTAATTTTTTGGATTGTTCATTGATTTTAGCCAGATCCGATGTGTTTGCATTTATATTCCCTATAAAAACTAAAAAGATACTATTTGGTACTTATCCTATCAGGAATGCAAATTAATTTTTTCTTTCTCCCCGATAACTTTCACGAAATTCCCCGATTTTCGACCAAATTCCCTGCGCCGTTCTGATGTCTATTTGAAGACATCATGTACAAGAAAAAATTGTGTAATAATTAAAAAAAAACTATGTAAAGGGTTTTTTTGCAGCTTCATGGAAGACGTTTTGAAAATCGTCAAACGCAATGGCGTGTGTGATTGGACTTTTTTCGTAAAAACAAAGTTCCAAATTGAGGAAAGAATTAACCAAACTTACATCCTGGGGCCATTGTTGTGTAGAAGAACATATTTAAATTTCAGTTATCGAGCACGCCAATGGCAAAAACCTTGCTTTGAGAAAAACTGCTTTAAAGTTTTGGCTATCGGTTTTAAACATATAAAATATACTTCTTCTTCTTGAAATATAGTTATAATATGGTCAGCCATAATTTGCAAGTTTATAGGTTACAGTCACCAAGAACTAACATTTATTAATTAGAAGGTGCTGAACAAAGGCACAGCTAAGCCTTTCTGGACGGCTGAAAGAGAACCCGAAGCACTGCGCGATCGCGTTCGATTGTCTGAATACTAAACGTAAACAGTGTTGCATAAAACAATGTTTTTATGGTGTTGGTTGCGAATGTGGCAGAATTGTATTTAGGAATATAAAATTTGGCAAAAAATATTCGACAGACTGTTTGGGGTATTTTAATATTGAAAGCTGATCGATTCCAAATTCTCCGCAAAAAACAGCTCATTCCCGATTCCCCGCGCTAAGTAAAATTGTAAAATTTCCTGCAAGTTGGCATCGTTGCATCCTATAGTACTTTTTGACCAGTGTGGCCAACTTTTGTTTTTCAAAATCCGCTAAAAGGAAGAAAAACACATGTACATGTATGTTCCTTAAAAAAGCGATAAAATTTTTGTCTTGATGAAAGCGTTAAACACAAGTTTTTTTATATACATATTAAAAAGAAACTTAATTAAATACATGTATTTTTAAAATTTTTAATTCACAGCATTTTTTAAATTATGCAATCACAAGAAAAACTAAAATAAGATAATGGAAAAGGAATATTTTATACTCTTTAATCACAAAAAAATAAACATATCGATGTCAAAGTCTATTTTCTTTTCATTACTAGCAGCTTCTTCTGGCCATAACATACTCTTTAGTCTGAATTCAGATGCATTATAAGCACTAGTGGTGTTTATTTACGTCATCAGTTTTCACAAAATGAACTTTCGGGCTTTAATCCATTTTTTATATGAAGTAAAGAATTTTTTGAATTGAGTGACTTACGGTTACGAATTTTGGGTTTAAATAAGTTCATTGCTCATTGTTTCGATAAAAAATGTTATTCAGGAAATGGATTATATAGCGGATCATTTAAAAAGTTTTGTCGGGGCCTCATTATGTCTGCCACTGTAAGCACATAAAACTAGATAAATTTTGATATCTCGTTTTCTTATTACACTTCAAAAACACTTCACTTTTTAAAAATCACTCGAAACACTTAAATTTTTTACAAATTTCACTTCACACAAAAATTTCAAAACGACAGCTCAGTGTACCAGACCAAGACGTGAATCGAACCCGCAACCTTCTAGGTGAAAGTCTTGTGCACTATCCACTAGACTATTGACATTAACATTAAATTTTGGATTTTGCAACAATTTTTTTTGTTATTCTCAAAATATCATTATTTTCCGGATATGAGACACAGCATATCACCGGTTATGAGACTCCACTTAACTACTGTTTTGACACATTTTCAACTTCAAAAAAGATAATCGTCTATCAAATGCATCACATGCAAGCGGTCTGTTCATTTGAAGTGTGCAAACATTGAGAAGACGATGACTAAGAAGGATATGATGAATAAAAACTTTTTATCTTAGCCATTGAAGGCCCACAAAATTAATAAATTTATATTTATAAATAATTATGGGGTTTTTACTTCATATTTCCCAATTTTTAGTGGATTTTTGTAGATGTCTTATACCCGGGTACAAATTTTTTTTTTTGTTGGCAAAAATACACATCTTCAGAAAGTTGGTTATACTATTTTGCGTGCCAATGAAATTACTATAATTTTTTTGCGAATTTCGGTTGTGGAACGATGAGTTGAATTTTTGATGATAAAATCTCGAAGAACTAATGCAGTGTTTTTGGAACCAATCGAGATGTGTTGCGTTTGAGGGTCAAAGCAACTTTTAAAATGGTGTTAACTGATTCTTTTGAAATGCCATCAGTATCAAAAAGATCTCTCAATCTATGATTTTTTATCACCAGATCTTTGATTTTGTTGTTTTCAACGGTATATGTTGATGATCGTCCGAACGCTCTTCGTCTTCAACTCGTTAGAATTATTTTTTCTACGTTATCTGGTCACCAAAGGCTTCTGCAATATTTTCAACGTTTCTGCGGCAGAATATTCATTTCGCAAATAAAATAAAATGCAAACAAAATGAGATATTTTGAAAATTGCCAAATGCACTGTTTTAGATGAAAATAAACAAGTGTATTTCAGTAACTATTGAAGATATTGACTTGAAATTTAGCCCAGTTGTCAGAGACAGTACTACCAACCTACAAAAGAACAAACTAAATGATTTCACAATCCCCGCGTTCAAACTCGAATATTACAGTTCAAATATATAGTTATCTATATCGTAGTAAATGATAGAAAAAAGCGTACTAAACCAAAATTTCCGTAGTAAACTTTAAAATTAAAAAAAAAGGTACATGAAACAAAAAACATTATCATGTGAACTGAGCGGGTTCTTAATTGCTTTTTTTCCTTATGTAAATTCTATTTGTTGTAGGGATTTTTTTTTAACAATTTTTGCATATAGTACATATTGGTGTTGTCTTTGTCAAAAGAGTTACTATATTCAGACCTTTTTGCGCAAGTAGTATAAAGAGAAAAACAAATCGTAGTAGATTACAGCTCAAGCGGAGTGACGGAGTAGTTTTTAAAATTTTACGAAAAACGTAGTAACTTCACTACTGTCGTAGTAAAGTACAAACCCTGTTTCAAATATATAGTTATCAAAGCAAGCAAACCGATAGCGCATTTTTGAAAAATGTCATATAATATGAAAAAAAAAAAAATCATTAGTAAAACAAAGTTGAAAATGCAGAAAAAAATTTCAATTCAAAATATTTTGCGGTGATTTTTTTATTTGAGCTTTTGAGGCAATTTGAAAACAATAAGGGTCCTCATCTAAGCGCGAAAATGCCTCGAAATCGCGTAAACCTCGAAAGTTTGCAAGCCTCGAAAATTAACTATCAAATTTTGTATGGAAAAGAGTTTACGCGCACCTCGAAAGTTTTCGAGGCAATTTAGCCTCGGAAGCTCACAAGAATGTTTCAGTGTTGCTATATTTGATATTAAATGGTTAAAGTGCATTAATTTGGCTAGTGCATCATACATATTGCAAACTGAATTCTGTTAGTTGAAGGGCAATATTTTCATCACACTTCAGACACATTCTCCTATAAAACAATTGTTTTACCATTTTAATTTAATTTTTTGTTTTGTTTTCAACTTTTAATTCCATAATCTTATCTAATAATATAAAATTTAAACTTTATTCCTGTTTGTATTTTCACTTTTTATAAATATTTGTTTCATTAAAATTTTGCATTGTTGATTAAGGAGCTCTAAAATTTTCAGTAAATCATAGACCAAAATGAACGTTAGGTAGTGTAGGAACTAGGGATGTGGAAATCGATTTCCACTTTAATCGAAATCGATTTTTAGCACAAAATTTCAACTTTTTATGATCCACTTTAAATTGCAAAACTTAATCGAAAATCGACTTTTACTTTCGACTTTTAGTGTACAATTTTTTTAAAACAATCCATTCAGTTCTCACTTAGGCTATCCCATGGCAAAAGAATTAAGATGGTAGATGCATTTTGACAAGTGGGAGGAACTTTGACAATTGGGAAATCATTTGTATTGATACCATTCTTCTTTTTTAACAGCGTTGAGAAAAAAATTGTTTTTGAACCTGGCTCAGGAACGGCTCAGCGAAAAGGTGCCATATGGCACCGCTAGGCATTATTGGGTTAAGCTAACAACGAGATAAAAGTGAACGATAATAACGAGGATGAAAAAATTACGAAAAAATAAAAAAAGTTAAAAAATAAAAAAATCGAAAATTTTTTTTTGTAAAAATGGATGTTTTGATGAAAAGAAATATAAACTGCATTTTTATTTATTTTTTTTTTTCAATTTCAAAAATGTTGATGTCAATAAAAAAAATTGTGACGTAGCAGAGCAAAACGGACCACGGATTCGGACTGAGTGACCCCCCATTACCCTAAGTACACTTGTCCCGTCTCTGCTCATTTTTAGCTGTTGAACAGTGTTATCGATATCAAGAATATGTTTGCAACTGTAAAAAACCGTTCGTTTATTTCGTAATATCATTAATGCTAATTTTGGTCGAGGGTTAATTTTCATTATTTACGGAACTTCATATTTTTTTAATTTGTCATATTAATTACGTGAATTCTTAAAAAATTCTTAAAGCATTCTTATATGTACAATAATATTTCTATATTGGAAATACAATGAATTTCCAAACGCAAACATTACAGACTTGCTCAATAATTTCTCCGTTTAATTTCAGATCAAAGTATTAAATATATAACATAATTATATATTTTCATTAAATACAATTCTCACTTTTTTCCATTGCCCTTTTTCTTTGCCTTTGAAATAGCAACCCTGTTCGAAAAATACTGCAATGGAACCCTAATCACAACTGTCAAACTGCTGATTTGCAAATGCTGCCTTCATGTAAGCTAGCGCGAAAACTCGAAAGTTATCGAGTTTTTGCAGTCTTCGAGTTTAAATGAGGACCTTTAATGTCTCGCCGGTGCTACTTATGTAGAAAACAAAAAAAATATATCAAATAACATAATTTTGCATTCGTAAGAATATACGATCAGATCAGGAGAACTTTAGAAACTGGAGCAAATTTTCATTCTGCATCCGCCCCTAGAGTTATTATTTTTATTTTTTTGTGTTAGTTCTTAAATATACACAGATGCACATGCAAAACATGCGCATGCGCAAACTTACATTTGCACTAGAGTTTCTCGCAAAGGAAAACTTTTTTGAAGTTTCGTTGATGATTTTAAGCAATCGCAAACTTGAATAGTCTCCTATTTGTATTAGTTCATGTTATCGTGAGTTCGCTGTACTTAAAATGTAATGATAACATAGTACATTAAGTTTGTTCTCCACCATTAGTCTGAATTTATGATTTAATCTTGTAGTAGTATATAGTCTTAAATCAAGATTTTTTCTAATTTTTAGTAATTTATATTTAGGTTAGGTTAAGGTTGGTGCAAAAGTAAAATTTTTTAGCTTTTTGTAATGAACAACTTAGCGTTAAACGACAAAGCTGTAGAGCTTCAAATTTAAAAATTACCCACCGATATCCCTCAGACTCCCACCTTGACCTTGAACCGCCCATAAAAAATTGTGACGTAGCCAGTCTATATGTATCTTCGGATGAAATTATGAAAATGATCAATTCAGTGCGCAGAAATCAGCAAACTCTAATTTGTTGTTCTGTGTAATTAATGAACGTGCAAAATTTGCGCAAAACGAAAAATTATCTTTTGGTATGCATTTTTATTTTGAAGTAACAACAAAACCAAAAAGAAAAATAATAAAACGTCGCTACACAACAATAACAGCCAACGAAATCGTAGCAAGGCAAAACGAAATGAAACGAATATGAGCTGAAAATGTTGGTATTGCATCCGTCAGATACACTCATACATAGATTCACATAAGTACACATACACAGAGGTTTGTTTAAATATGCTTGCCAAGCGAAAAAAGTATACATTTTTTGTTTGCATTTACGTATACCTCCATTCATTCAAATAGCTGTGTCCGTGTTGTTTTTTTTTCTGTCCGTGCTGCTGCTTCATTCATAAAAATCAAAACGAAATATACCATCCACCGCGCGCAGCTCCACCACACTTACGAAAACAGCATGCTCTCCCTCCCTCATCAACAAAAGCACCATCATGGTCGTAATCGTAGTCATAGTAGTCTTTTTGATTTAGACATATGTATATACAAATGTACGTACATATATATACCACACGCTGTACTCGAGACTCACTCTTTTCTTCTCTGGCTGCCACTGGCTCTTTGCTCACCCATCCCAGCATTGTAACCTTCCATCCGCCCCACCGTGCTTCCCACTATACCTCCTCAGAATCCATCGATTCATCCAATAAGCACAACATGTTTCGTGTTTGGCACGATAAAAGCTTCTTATTCATAAAGACACATACAGATGCATTCACACTCACGCATACAACTGCACTTAACGGCGAATTCACTACGTACGCGACGAAAGAGAAGTAAGCTGTGCGAAATTTATATGAAGCACGATTTCGCGCACACACTCAAATTTTATACGCATTCTCAATCGCGTGTGTGTGTTAGTGAGCATAAGTCTTAAAGCATTTAGATATGTGCACATATACCCAGAGAGAACCAATTCGTCGCAACTAAAATAAGTTTTGAGTTTTCTTTTTATTGCTATTCGTTTTATATTTGTCACTCCACAGCGGCATAGTAAAATGCAATTTATTCAAGTTTTTAGCTTCTTTGCCTTCATCTATATGTGTACGTAAAGATTTTCCTTCCACCTCCATCATAGCATGTCTAGATGCCTGAGAATGTATGAGTTCCACCTTCAGTAGAGCTTCTTTGCGCAGCTGCCGCAGTTTTATAATGTCAGCATTTCTTTCATTACAAATCTCATTCGAACTTTATTTGGAGTTTACGAAACAAGTTTTCTAAATTTATGGTTGGTAGTATTACTATGGAAGAAATCTCACGGAAGACCATCAGCTCCAACCATACACCAAACACTCTTACACACATAGTGTCCGACCGAACCTAACTCGAAACTGAACCTTTTCATATTACCAATGCAAGTAATATACAAAAATTTCATGTTTACAAAAACGTAAAAGATACATACGTATACTAGGTACACTACAATATATTGCGATCCTTATTTTGTTCTCATATGAGAACAATAGTTTAAAAAGTATTTTATAAAATTTTGTAATAAAAAAAAAATAAATGTTGAAAAGTAAAAGCAAAGATGCTTTTTTTTAATGAAGTACAGAATGCGATCTTAAAGCATTTCATATTGATGGCTAAAAAATCAAGAATTAGTAAATAATTTTTTCAAAACAATTTTAATTGAGTTACACGAGTAATATTGCTGAAGAAGATAAAAATTATTATTTTTTCCCCATTTCAAAGTCTGAGAACGTTAATTTTCTTCCCATTAAGTTTAAAATTTTTAAAATTCCAAAACCGGGAATAGGGAGCTATTCTACATTGAAACATCACCAGGACATTCACAAAACATTTTTAAATACCGAACCAACCCAGAACGAGTTATTTTAATTTATTCAATAATAGAAACAATATTCCTTTTTCATTTAAGCCTACGTTTGTAGCATTTTTTAGTAATACTTTTTTTCAATAAATTTCTCTTTCATATATTTACTTGTTAGAGCTCAATTCACTCGTTTGTCTCATTAGGCGTAGTTGTTGTTATTATTGGAGCTGACTCGTTTCTGCAAGCAAACGAACAATGATTTAATCCAACTACTCATGTGGCAAATGCCTCGTTTTTATGTCGACCGATCAAAAATGCTACTGGTTTTAATTTTTTAGTTTTGTCATAGGGCTCCCAGCCCAATGCCACAATGTGCCTTTATTCAATTTTTTGGTTTTAAGTACTGTAAGCACCGTCATACGTTTTTCATTAGAAATTTTCAATGCCAATGAAATCTTTAAACCCCAAACTAAAAAACTGCTGATCTCGCAATTTTATACAAGTATGTGTATTTCACAAATAATTTTTCTCATTTCTAAGTTAGAAATAACTAATCCAAATAATAAGGTGGAAACTGAAAATTTCTTCAACACTTTTTTTAGTCATACGTTAGATTTTTGAAAAACGTAACGTAACGTAAAATGGACAGACAGCAAGTTAAGCAACGAGAATTCATTTTAGACAAATACATTGAAAATTTGAATGCTTCCCAATACTTTTCCCTCCATTACGAACAGTTATTTTATAAGAGACGTAATTAACCGATAATATTTTGACTTGAGAGCAACCCCCTATTCGAAAAAGGTACAAGCGTTTTACAGAGTGAGTAACATCAATGTAGTGTCAAAAGATGTCAATCCACAAAATTTTCCAGGGCTACGATCTATTAGTCGTTGTTGGGATCACATAGAGTCAAAGCACAAAGAGCGAAAATTCACTGGCCAGTCCTGGAATATAAGATGGATACAAGCCAAATCAATCAAAGGCTGTCCAAACTTTAAAGAAAGTGCAAATCTAAAATTACGAATGTTTTGGCTTAGAAATCGATTATATTTATATGTTTTCAGTTAGAAGATAAAATAAACTTCAAATTTTTAGAAACTTTTGAACGACCAGATTTTATCTGGAGCAAGTCTTTTGTTCCAACAATTTCAAATAGATCCGCTTTAGTGACTTTGCAAATTGAAGCTGCATAGAATGTAAACGCTGCGTTTTGTTTTTTGGGGAGCCAAGTACCTTCAAATAAGTTGGCAACTTTTAATTCAAACACAAACATAAGCGATCGATACAAATGATTCGACCAAATCTACAAAAACAACTAGCTGCAAACTCCCTCATTTTCGCTTACAAAATGATAGCTTTAAATTTTGCTGCACATAATACGGCATGAATTTTTGGAATATATGAATTTTACAAAGTAAAAGTAACTAACCCAATCCATATTAGATTGTGACTCCCACTTATAAAGCTACGCCAGTAGTGAGCGGCCTGAAATCACGAATAAGAGCTAAGTTTGCTAACTTCGTTTTTAGAGCTGTCTTGAGTTAGGCCAGAAAATCTCTTATATATACATATTAGATATTTATCCGAAAACTGCAACTCCAAGTTTTAACATTTCATTAATGAAGCAAATAGCCGGCCAGTCCTACACCAATCAAAAGCAACAAAAAGTGGAATTCCTATAAAAAGCAATGAAACTCATTGAGAAGAAATTTCGGAAAGAAAATGGGAAAAAACAAAAAAACTGCTACAACTGACGATCATTCATGAGGAGTGTCTGTGTATTAGTTATAGTTGTTGTTGTTGCATTTGCAGTGACACAAAAACACAACAGCAACAAAAATAACAGAAAAGCTATAGCAATCAAGTAATTAACCAAAGCAGCAGAAACAGCAGCAACAACAACAGAAAGCGAGTGAGCGAACAAACAAACCAACATTCAACCATTAAATACATCATCCACACCCATTCGTGGAAAACTTGTTCAACATCCGCTGCTGCTCGCAATCAAGAAACAGAAACAAAAAAATTAAAATGCAAATGCAGTAAATGAATTCGCCGCTTCACAAGCAACTTCATGCACAATACATAATATCTCTACAAATACTCGTTTGTACTATGTACGTACGTACATATGTGCTTCATGCATATATACATACATTCGCTTGGCAACTCTAATGCTTGGCAATTATTCATTACTGTGCATAAGTATATAGCTTGGCAATGATGATGTCGACGATGATAATGATGATGATAATTATAAAGATGGGGACTATGAGGCAACATGCAGCATGCTGGTAGTATACAGCAACAGCAACAACAGTAAAAATGATGACAACGAACGTGCTAAGCATTTTTGTACGCTGTTGTCGATAAAAATAACAACAACAACGAAGACAATTCTCAACAACGGCGACTATTTGATTTAAATTTAAATGAATGAAAGGCATGAATTTCGTTCAGTTCTTCGTCGCGCACATCTTGCCGCTCGCCATAATGAGAGCGCCCACAAGTTGGCATATTTTCAATTTCCGTTTCTACAAAAACACACACACAAACTCATAGAGGCAATTCAGGCACGCATACATTTACACTAACCTAACATTAATGTTTATAAGAGTGTGTGTGCATGTAAAATTGTGAAAAAAGGGGACGTTAGGGTAATAATACCCAAACGTCCGGTCGTTGTTGTTGCTTGTTATTTATATTTTATTTTATAAATATTATTTCTGACAACAACAAGGCGAATGAATATATTTTAAATGTTGTACAAAAAATACTTGTACAACCAAGTAATTGAACTCATTTTTTATAATTTAGACATACATACATAAATTTCAAACAGAATAAGCGGAGTACATTGTGGATAAATTTACCACAAATGGAAATGAGTGTAATTGTAAAAGAGCGAGCAAGAGAGTAAAAGAGAGCGCTTTTTTTTGTTATTGAGTTTGAATCAATATTACCAAAAGTAATTATTGTGATTTCTCCACACAAAGTAATTAGTGTCAATCAAAAATATTCCAAATTAAACTACGAGATGAATTTATGTACTTTTTAAACCCTGAAATTATTTAAAAGCTATGCAAAATTCACCTAGCTCCTCAAAAAACCTACTCCAAATTTTTATTGTTCGAGTTTAATGTGTATACATGCCCCATTAAACGTACTTGTGTGAGTGACTGTACATGTGGTGTAGGTGTGACCTTTTTCCATAGTCCCTTTCTACACCGCACTCACTCATACATGCGTATTTATTCGCCGCGTAATCACACACTTATACACATACTCAACTGAGTTGCGCGAGACGAGTGTTTTTATGTAAGTATACGTGCAAATTCATCAGTCGTTTGAGATATTTTCAATGAAGTGGACGGTGTGGTGCGTGTTGTTTGTCGTCACAACGTAACATGAATAGAAAAAAGGAAAAAGTGCTTTGTTTATTCCAGTTTTGTACTGCTAGTATTTGTGAAAACGAAAATAAGCCTCTAAGAGCAAAAATCATAATAATATAATAATAATTCTTATCATAAGCACCCGAAAGCCTTACAACTAAAAATGAACATGTAGAAATCATTTTTAACACACACATACTAAAGCTAAATAAAATTTAATTCATAAAATCAGACATTTTTTTGGCAACAGAAAAACAATCGTAAAATCGTTTTCGCCGCAGTCGAGAAAGTTCAGCGAAAAACAAAAAAACAAAAAAAAAATATACTAGAACGGAAACAACCTATCTAAAAACTACTACAGCAACAACCACACATGTATAATAAAAAGTGTTGAAGTGTAGCTAGATATACAAAGATACATACACAGAAAAATCTAGCAAACATAATCCTCATTAATTCGTACGTCCGTCGTAACAGTGGCAGGCGGTGAATAATAGACGCAGTGTATAAAGTGTATGGACTACTAGAATAGAGAAGAAAGAGGGGGGCGACACACGCTACAAAAGCAAAGCAAAGAAGTAAAAAACCATTTAAAATTTGCCCATTCAGCAACCGAACTAATCAACGAACGGCAGCGGATGAAGACGACGATCGTCATCAACAACAATATTATTGTTGCAAACGAAAATTTGTTATTTCTACCAACGACAACAACGTTCGTTTAATGGACTGCTGCTGCTGCGCGAATTTGAGAATGAAAAATTTGTTCAATTAAAATAAATAACAGCAGCAAATAGCAAATAAAGCGAAGCAATCTACATATATTGAAGCGAATTCAACAAAATACATTCACAGCAATAGCAAAGCGATAGCAAGCAAATACAAAATACAGATACAGACGTATACTGATCGCCGACGACGCTACAGCAACATTGTAGAACAGCCGCCGGTACACATTACGTTTCGCCACGAAAACGAATCGCACACAGATGCACATACATATATATAGTTGAGAATATAATTGTATACTTGCTGCTCTCACCATATCATAATTCTCCTACTCTTTCTCACTCTTCTTATTAATGAGTTAAACTCATCGCGTTCGAGTGAGATTTAAATGTTTGTTGAGTTGCTTTGGGTTGTCAGCTTATAATTTAAAGCAATTCAAATCATTTCGCTTGAAAAAGGTTGAGAGTGAAAACTCGGAAAGTCAAAGCGCTCGTGCGATCAACGTGTGCGGATCGGATCGGTGTTTGGTGTTTTTCAAAGCAGACGATACTTACTACTACTTTTAGTTGCTAGTTTGTTGTACGTTTTTGTATGAGATTGTTTGTTAAGATTGTGCGGCATATCAACACATCTAATACTACACAAAAGACATTTTTGTTTTATTCTTCCTGCTCATCAAAATCCACATTATCGTCGTTATCATTACTATCAGTGATCAGAATACATGCATAAATATATAGATACATGTGTATATAAATTACTATATCATTGTCCTATCTCTTTCAATGTTCTTGAAACTACACAAAAATATAAATTCATGCTCTAATCATAAAGTCAAAAATAAAATTTAACAAGCAAAAAGAAATGCCTGTAATTTATTGAAATAAAAATTGCATTGAACACACCTCGTAGTGTCGTTGGAACCGAAACGAAAGTGCAACCAAAAATTCCTATTCATATTTCAATTCAGTGAAATCAGCAAAAATTATAGCAAAAAGGTAATAATAAGAAATTTTCAATAAAAAAAAGAGAAAGAAGTGAAAAGAATATCGGAAAAGAGCAAATATTACTCAACGAAATTTTAAGTGTGCCTAAAAGTAAAATTGAAAGTTTTTATTCAAGCCACAGAATAAAAACGTAAAAAGCAAGCTGCTTACACAAATATAAAATTTGTATTTAAATAGCGTGAAAAGAAAAATATAGAATATATTTGAAAGCAAAGTATTAATTAAATTTACTTTGTGAATGGAAAATAGTTAAAAAAAAATATTAATAATAATTTGTGGGGAAAAATATTATTCTTTTGGATTACACTTGAATCTTCAATATATCTATACTACCAACCAACTACAATCGCATAAGCAACACTCTTTATTGTAACTTAATATCAAACCCACATGCTTTCTCAACGCCAATTTCAATTGTCGGATTACGATATCTCTTAAAATATTTTAATGTGAGTTACAAATTCACACAATATTTTTCAAAGTGAAAAACGAACACGCAAATCAAATCACACACACACCACAAAAAAAAATTCAACTTTTGGATACAAGGATTAACTTCTCTACTGGGTTGCTTTTGAAAATCAATGTAAGTTTATAAGCACACAACTTTTTCAATTCCTTCAGTACACGATCTTGAGTATATTTAGCAATGAAAAATTCATATTAATTTGATTAAAAATTTGATATAAGTGGCAATAGAACTGTCAACCTGCTCGAGAGAGATTCTCCTCATGCAATATTTATGAGAAAAGTAAATGGAATCAGAAAACAAGTTTATGGTTTGTAGACCAATTGGTCGCCGTGTCGTAGTGGTTAAGGTGTTGGACTGCTACTCAGAGTGTTCGGGTCAATGCCCGTCACGGTAAAATTGAAAAATAAAAATTTTTATACGGCAGCGCCTCTTGGCTAGGTATAGCAAACATCCACGAGTAAAATTTATCTAAGAAAATCTTTTCACTTCGCCGTTTGCATTCACCACAAAACAGTAGGTCCATTAAAATACGAGGTGCACAACTTTTTAGTTAGTACCTGTGAATATGTGGTGAACTCTTATAACCATTTACTTTGTGAATGGAAAAATTAATAATAAGCTATAGAAAAAAAATTTTATTCTTTTGGATTACACTTGTATACTGTACTGAGCATTTATTTTTAACTAGCTGACCAGATTCACAGAATTGACCCTGGTAAAATTTGAGTGATATCAAAATAAATTTTTGTTGTCATATATATATATGTATGGGAAGTCCCTTTGCAATCCCAGCCACCTTTTTCCTATAGGATGGCATTATCAACGAATGCCTTTGTACTAAATTTCAGTACTGTGCTGTAAATAATTCCGGAGATATACACATCCACTAATCCAAACCTGCTCATATTTTTCCATAGAATATCAGCGACAAAAAATACTTTCATACCGTACCACAAATTGTTCCTGAAAAATCTCATAATCCTGTAGCTTGGCAATATTGTACTGATAATGATTCCAGAAATATACCTAATAATACATGAAGTTTATATGCCCACTTCTAAATAGAAACTTGGAATATCATATAAACCTTTACCGGAAGATTGGATGGACAGTCCTTGTGGTAAGCGTGAACACACTTCACACCCAACGTATCCAAAAATTCACAGAAAGTTTAATAAACGTACAATAAGGACATTGGTGAACAAATACAGTACAACAGTACAAACTGAATAATAATTCAGAATGTCAGATTAGTAGCTCGTGCTAAGTATAGCAGTATACATATGTATGTATGTACGTGTGTATGCATGGACATACATATACTATATTGTAAATAGCTATAACCACAATTTACTGTCATTTAAGCGGCACTTAATATATATATGTACTAATACCGCTTATGCTGCCGTAACAGTACGGCAACAGCAGCGGCACACATGGTCGCGGTCCCTCATCTCTCACTCGGCCACTCTCTGATCTGGTACTGATGTTGTTGCTTTTTTTCAAATATTGTACACATTTTAATTCTAAATTCTTCTATGTCTTGTTGCTTTTGTTAAACGGGAAATTTCTAATTAGTGTCTAAAATTTATATTGTCACAAGTTTTCAAGTGAATTTTAGTTTAGAATAATTGAGAGCGAAATATTTATACAAATAGATAAGTACCTGCATATGTATATGTATGCACTAGCGGATCCAACAGGGAGCTTTTGGGGATAAAATTCCCCTTGGCGATAAGTTATCATACATAATCATCGTTACTTCTAAATCAAAAGATTTTTTAAAGGGTCGAAAAATTAAAAATCCCCGTTCCACAATCTTTTCGCGATCATAGATCTGGTGCATCAATTTGTATAAATATGTAGAAATACACAAGCCAGGGTACCTATTAGAAGAATAAATTTCTGTAAAAAAAAATTCTTCTCGACGAGCGTTTTCAATTCGAAAGTGTTTTAAAAATCAAGTGTCTAACATTTTTATTTTACGCTTCTCTTTAATTTCACAACAAATATTTTAGAGACTTTCTCAACTTCTTCTAAATTTTCGCAGCTTCTTCACATAAGTTTCGTGTTGCAACTTCAATTCTTAATGCGATTGCATCAATAGCACAAAAACCGGTTTTTTCCTTATCATAAGCTTAGGGCTACTATATAGTTATTAATGGTTTGCCAACTTCTGTTTATATTTCCCTTTGATTTATACTCCAAACTTGATTTCATTGCTCCTATAGCGCTTTGATTGCTGCTTGGCCGTCCACAGAGTTTATAATTCCTTAAGGATTTGAAGCATCTGTACTGCTACAAGAAAAATTCCATTTAATTTGCGGAAACTGAGTATTTCTAATCAAGGGAACCGCATATAAAAATTGAAAAATAAAATGATTGTATCGAATTCAGAATGTTTATGATTGGTACTAAATGCATTTTCACCAACTCCCACCCGTCACTTCCAAATATTAAAAGAGCAATTTTAAATGTTTTGGCTCATAAATAAAATAAAAAAAAAAATTAGAAAAAAAAAGAAGCAAATAAAAAATGGCATTTCTCGTTCATTGACGTCTTCACAGAAAAGACTCAAAAGATAAATACACACTGTTTCTGTCTTTCTATAAATGCATGCAATTACCGACTGAGACTCCTCTGTTGCCACTAATGGTTCTACACCGCGCTACTGTCGTCACACACAATGTGCTCTGCACGTACACATTCAACTCTAAAGTCGGCAACGAAATCGTCATCGTCATCATTTTTGAAAGGCAAAAAACAAAATTTAAACAGAAAATAACAAATAGGGGATAATATTTATAAAATTATTTTAAACACAAGCAATAGCGAAACCAAAAAATAAAAAGTTGTTTGAAAACAAAATTGTTGCAAAAATTAACTAAAACGTATCTGTGTATCTCTATGAACGTTAATGCCTGTCTTGTAAATGTAGCAGGAAAAATTAGCAACAACGGCGACAAAAGCAGCGGCATCGACAGTGGTGGTGGATCGACGTTCATCTATGCATTAGCTGCGGTTCTGATACATCAGAGATACGGGCCTCAGATGAGAAGAAGATATCGATGCTGCCACTGCTGCTACCGCTACAATTTCTATGAAAAAGTTTAAAAATAAATTTTTTGCTGCTTTTTTTCCAAAAAGCAAAAACAAACATTTTAAATATTACATACATATGTACATCTATACATACACTAGCGGATCCACACATTTTCGAAGGGGGAGATTTTAATATTTTCGTTCCTTTAAAACTTTTTTTTTGATTCATTACCAACTATAAAAATGTATTAGATTTATAACGATAACCCTTCATTATCCGCTAGTGCATACATATAACATTATCATCGATTCTTTTTAGAACGATGCTGCATCACTATATTGAAATGAGATTCTTGTTGTTGTTGTGATGACTACATTTGATCATTAAGCCTTCTAATATATAACGAGATTCTTTTTTATTAAAATTTATATTCCTCAATGATTTAGCTTCATTAAAAACCATGCATTTTCTATGGTGGTTGCTTCAGGGCTCTGGAATGAGTAATCTAGCGTTTGTACCCCATTTTGTTGTTTCCATGCGATGCTTTAGATCATTGTCTTCTTGGCTAATCGTCATTTCCGGGTTCATACGATCACCGGCAGAATTTGATCTGAAACTCCATTTCTCACTCTTCTTGGTTATCTGCGGGACCAATTTTTGCATGAATGTTTAGCTAAATATACAATATGTATAATGTTGTATACCCAAAATAAATGAGATAGATAGAAAAAATAACTATTTGGAGGTTATAAACTATTGAAATTTTACCACAGGTGGTATGAGTAATATTAATATAAACCTATTTCGCGTTTAGAACAAAAAACGTAAACGAATTGATCTAGAAAAGCGGTGAAACACGAGTACTTTATTTTTAACCCTTCTTTCAGAATCTTTTGGACTTTCTCATGTGTGTAAATTAGTGTCGAACGGTGTAAGAAGCAAAATATAAGTGAAGAACGAATGAAAAGAGACGCGCGTCTTTCACTTTTGCACTTCGTTTGGTTCTTCTTTTTCTTCTGCTTTACTTGTTGTTGTTTCGCCAATGAATTTACTTCTCTCATTTTCTACGATGCCCTCGTAATCTTACTCGTCGAGTTCTTCTTCCTTTTCTTCTTATTAGTGATTCCTGCTGCTTCTTCATCTTCTGGCTGTTGTTGTTTGTTGTTTGCTGCTGATAATAAATGATCGAGACGATTCAACATTTCAACTTCATTCAGTAAATCAGAATTCATTTTATTTCCATTTTTATTTTCGCTTGCGAATTTATTTTTAATGCTTTGCCCTGCTTCTTCTTATTCGTGTTTTCTTGTATATTTGTTGTTTTTCTTTTTTATACACATATTTTTCTTTAGTCTTTTGTATATATTTAACTTAATTTTGAAAGAAAACAAACAAAAATTCATTGCTGTTGCTACTGTTGAGGTTGATGTTGCTGTTGATTTTTAGTTTTTGCTTCAATTTTAGACTTTTGTCGCGTCATTTGTTGCTTTTTAAGTGAATACCTATATGTATTTCTGCTTCATCTACTTTTGCCTACTTCTGTTTCGTTTTTTGTGTTAATTTTTTCAAATTTTACATTTTTGAATTTCTTCGCATTCGAGTGTATTCTTCATTCCTACACATAGACACACATGTGGAGGTACACACGCGGCGAAGTGAGGTACATATGCATATATACATACGTACATACATACATAAATACATATATATATATATGTATGGATATGTAAAAAATAAATGTGTTTTTTGTATTTTTTTTAGCTGTTGTACAAAATTGTTTATGCACGCAAAGCTTTTCTGTTTCGTTGTTTTATTCTTCGTGTTTTGCTTTTGGAAATACATACTTATATGTAGGTACATACATATTTATATATGTGCCTACATAGGTATGTCTCAGTTTTGTTTTACGAATTTATACCAAAAAGTAGCAGCATCAGCTCCCTAAGTTACACGCAGCGAAGATACAACACACACTTTGTTGTTGTTGTATATAGAATATTGGCAGACATCATCGTTGCTTCTTTTTTTTTTTTTGTAAAAATAATAAATTTTTTTAGAAAAATATTAAACAGCAGTAGGAAAATCAAAAAATAAAAATAATATAAAACTAGGTTGCTTGCATATGTCGGAAATGTTTTACATGCAGAAAACTATAAACAAAATGAAAATAAATAAACAAATACAAATACTCGTAAGATTTATGCGCAATTTTTAGGTTGAAAATGTTTGTTCTCTTGGAAATCATTAAATAATTATTACACTGTTATGGAACTGTATTTTAAGCCAGTTATTTGCCGTGCCTGCATGTTTGACTTTAAGTTTTAGACATTTTGAGAACAATTATTCTGTGCATTTTGAAAACATGGCGACTATTCTGTCGTACTTAGCATAAACCACTCACCTGACATTTAGTAAGTACTTCTGATTGCAAATGTCAATCGTTGAAATTCACGAATGTTGGATGTAGAATTTTATATAATAGTTATTTCTAACTTCCTTAAGAAAATATTTGGATCAACTTAGAATATAAGCACAATTTTTGAGCGCAATTCGCCCAATTTAAGCATTCGTTATACTTTCTTAAAAAAAAAATATTGAAAATGGAGTTGCTAATCTCAAAATTATGCAAATGTTTCGCATGTAACGACTTCGAATACTGCTGTGCCGAAAGCTGTTTTTCGGTGATAGCTCTGTGTCTTAACAAAACTATCGCCTATTTTAAGATTGAAGAAGTACAGAACGCACTAATGTTCTAATTTTTTTTCTTGCCCCCTATTTGCATACTGAAATTAAAAATACGTATAGTACCCATATGCATATGAAAAGATTTTTGTATTTTGCAAACCTCGTAAATTTCTTACCATTATTATATTATTATTATTATTATTGAAAAATCTGTTATGGTACAAAATTCCGATTTTAAAATTCTGTATCGATACTGCATATTCAAAATTCATTACTTTCAAATTCGGAATTTCAATCCTGTTAACAATTACAAGGAGTTAGTTACTGCAGTATGGTTCGGTTCAGCGGCTCACGGTCTCCCTGGATCAATTGTTTGGTTCCAAAACCGTATTATCGAGTATTCGAATCACTGCATCGGTTTGAAAATCTTAATCAGGGGAAAAAATAAATTTTGAATTCCATAAATAAAAATACAATATCTCTTCCCATTAAATGGTAGATGAGCGGGGTGTTATTATTAAATTTTGATAGTTTTTACAAGAAATATTTTTTTAGCTTACTGTACCAAATTTCGTTGTATTCTTATCTACATTTCCTTCGATATTGTTCTTTAAAGATTTCACTTGCATGAGAGTTAGGCAGGCAAAATATTAACAAAAGTTGTTCTAAAGTACTGAATTTTAGTTTTACCCATTTTAGAATTTTTCCAAGTTTGGTTGAGATTCATTTAGGGTATAAAAAGCAGTGCTGCAAAATGCAATGACTTGAATCCCACTCATTACTTCGAATAAAACTGGCTTGGTTTAAGTGAAATGAAACAAAAACGATTTGGTTAATGATTTTATTCGACTTATTCAAACTGGTTTAGTTCAATAAAATTTGGAGTTGTTTCAATAAAATTTCTTCGAATTATACGGGGACGTATTTATCTATGATTGCAAAAATTATATGAAAAACCATTGTACTTGAAACTTTAAACGCATTTTCTCAAAACTTTGTTTTCAAAGTCAGTGAGCCCGATTTCTCAACAAGCGTTAAAGCAATTAAACTGAAATTGGCACATATTAAAAAAATTGACGTAAGAAAAAAATCCTCGATCTTTAAAATTTCATTCCAATTCATTTGACAAAATCTCAAAACTTTATCTCTTGAAAATGGTCATATTCATCTGCCAGATTATCTAATTAACTGATTAAGCATTTTTCCTTTTTCAATTTAAGATAATTTACTATTGAGAATTCCGGTGAAAACTTCTTTAAAAAAAATGTTCGTCATAACATCAAACGGCGTAACTCCAAAAAGAGTAAATTTTTTCAACCAATTTTAAATGTTTTAGTTGTCAAACCTACGGTGGCTAACAAAAGATCGCTTAGTAGTATTGCGATATTACATTTTAAGTTTCACTGCAAACAATAAACATGGAAAAAAGAAAACGCAAAGCTGCTGAGAAAGAGTCGGTAGAAATTAACCATTCTTTATGGATTTTGGCGTAACCTCAAACCTGTGGAAATATTTACTGAGTGTCAAATAGTATATGGAGAGAATGCCTAATTGCTTATAACAGTCTCGAAGTGGTTTCGGAGATTCCAGACCAGACGAATCTCGTGAAGGTCTGTTTCCAACCAAAAATTGTCTTCGACAACAATGAAGAGATAATAAATGCAGTAAAAAAGATTTTTTCAAATTGCTACTATTCAAAAAAAACGAAAATCGGTTTTTAAAAAAGTCAAATAATCGATTACCCTAATATGTACACTGAGGGAAAAAATGCTGTTATATCAAACGGAAAGGATATTAAACCAACAGATTTTGCTGTTAAACCCTATCCAAAAGTGAACTCTGAACTACAAAATAGTAACTGCCAAAATTCTTCACGCTGTAGCCTAGTTGTCTAGTGCGCAGGCACGCACGCAGCCACTTGAGGCTAAGGTTCAAATCCCACAAATTTCTTTTTACATTTTTTTAAATAAATTTCAAAATCAAAACATTTTTTTTTATTTTTGAATTATTTTTTTCTTTTGGTTTTTTGTTAAATTTATTTTTTTATTTACTATTATCGTTTTAAACTATTTTCTCTTGAATTGCTTTTTCTCAGGCGCGAATCTGTAGCCAAAAAATATTCACATGATGACTGTCGAACAACGCGCTTACCAACTTAAATATAACAAAATTTACTTCCATCGAATTTTGTTTGTTTTACTCTTTCAATGTTTCGAGCACTAATTACTGATTTTAAATCTTTGAGGCACACGATTTTAAAGAAAATACAAACTCCAGGTGCACAGAATTTTTTTTTGTTTTTTTTTTTTGAAATATTCAATCAGGCTGTCTTTGTTTATCATTATTTCTAAAAATAGACCGTATAAAATTTTGTTACTGTAGTGGAGTTTCCATTTGTCCTGTCTGGCAGTGTTATGAACTAAATATTCAACAGAAGAGATGTTACGAAAATTGTCAATATAAAATAAAAAACTGTTGAATCAAACAAATTGCGTTCAATACAACCGATTTTCTTAACAACAGCGATGAACTGTTAAAATCACAGTTTTTTTTTTCTCGGTTTACATACATATATATAGCTGCGTTTTATTCGCCACTTGCTTCTAGTTATGTATAACTAGCGGCGATTGCATTGGAAAGGAACAACAAAGAGGCAGAGATAATACGTTTAATTATAGCTGTTATGTATACTTAACAAGTAGTTTAGCTACATCAAATTCTATTGTGAGCTGCCAGTAATGAAAGAAGAAGCGTGACAGTTTGCAAAAAAATAAAAAAAGCGAAATGGCTGCCGGTGAAAATAAGTTAAAATCATCATTAAATAAAAGGTAAAAACTAAAAACAGTTCCCACGATTAACCGCAATGACTGGGATCCATTAAAATGTTTCACCTCTAGCTGCTGAGCAGTTCCATTGTGAATAACAATATAACGAAGAATGGAATTAACAACTTGGTCGTTTTATTCGCACATGTTAAACTAGCTGGCGGAAAAAACACAGCTTATGTATACTTAGTTATTTGATTGTTCTAAAATAACCACAAAATTTAACATTGCAACAGTTAGCATTCCAAATAAAATATCAAATTATGTTTGGTATTTTGTTTAATTGCATATTCAATTATAATGACGAAAAATGTGGGACGTAACAATGCAGAGGGTAAACAAAAAGTTTCGAAGAGTAAAGTTTATTAAACAAGTTTTGACTCACGCCACTATAATTCGGTATGTTTCTTCTGATTGTGAACTGATTGCTGTGGCGTAAGTGGTATATGCTGAATTGCATTGCCGAGTAGCTTTATAATACATACACATTTTTTGGTTGCCCCTTTTTTCACTCTCAAAAATATGTTCAAAGTATGGATACCTCCACATTTATTAAAACTTTAGAGTGGTGAGTGTAATGTATAACTAATACGTAAACACAAATCCAAAAAACAATAAACAGATAAAAAATTGATAAAGTTAAACCACAAATTAAGGAAACCTAAAATAATTTTTCTTTATTTACTTTGACAATTAATTCTCTTAGTTTTATTATTTTGTTGCTATTGTAAATGTTGCTGTTGATATTTTTGGGGACGAGACACATTTTTACAATAACAAAAACAATGATAATACTTAACCCAACAAACATTAACATATAAAAACAAGCTAAATATAAGCTTTCTAAAGTAAGTGTTAAGCTTACTAAACGCTGTTTTTTTTATAAAATACTTGATAATAAGCGAAATATAATCAAAACGTGACGTTGGTTATAAGCTTTAAAAAAAGGTTTGAAAATCACTATTTTATATGTGAAAAATAAGCTTTTTGCAAAGGTTATTTAAAAGCTTATTATAAATGTTGTGGAATGTATTTTATTTATACAGAAAACAACAATACTTACAATGTAAATTATTTATCTTTTTATAAAATAAAGAATTATTTATTTATAATATTAAATTCAGTTCAGAGATATTTTACGGATAATTAAAAATAGCTTAAATCTATGCAGGTTTGGAATAAATATCTTATAGAAGAAATCCAATATAACTATATAATAAATTAAATTAATTAAAGAAGAAGAAAAGAAATATTTTAAACAAATGGAATACAATATAATTAAATAATTAAAATTCATTTTTTATAAGGAAATCCAACTATTTAAATCGCTAACAATAAAATCAAGTTATATTTGACACACCAAGCTCCTAAAGCCTTTTTAAATGAAAAAGACGATGATGCTGTGCTTTCGTCCGAAGAAGAGCTTTCACATGATGATGCTGGAGATTGAAAAAATTGATCAGTATTTTCTGGACTATGAATTTGGCTTTCTACACACGACTTCGAAAAACTCAATAGGATATTATCCGGTTTATTGAATACTAAATTTAAAATTTCTGCGCTTTGGCGTTTTAAACTTCAATTTTTAATCAACCTTTGAAAAACATTTGTATTTACAAACCTTTTATAAAAATAATCATATTTGATTTGCGTTTACGTTTACAAAACGTTTACTTAATCAAGCTTATTTTAAATTTGATTTATAAAATGCTTTCAAACTTGTTTGTTGGGTTTAGTTAAACTGACAAAAATTTGTTACTATTGATTGATCGATCAATGGATCGATCAATGAGCTCCTACTCAAAGCCACCAACAGCCACACACAACCACACATGTACAAGAAAACCCCAAAATAAGTATTGAAACTGAATGTGCTTAGTGCAGTGATGGCCACTTAAACATGCACAATGATCGAAATTTATTATACTCTTTTACGCGCGTGCTGCTCTTTGGTTCTTCCTGATATAGTGCCGTGTACTTAGGTATAAATATAAGTATTTATAATAATTTTTAAGAACGTATTAAACTCTTTCTCATGATTGTGATGGCGATAATTTTATATAAACAAACAATTTCCTTTTTTCTTTATGAGTAACAATAACTTGCAATACTTACAATAAAAAACGACCTAAATTCTTTTAGATGTAAACAAACCAAAAATTTTATGAAAATATTTTCTAAAATAATTCTAAATAAACACTGAAATAACCCGACAACAACAAATTTATTTTTGAAACCCACATTCGTAAAAAAAGAACAACATGCATACTACAATAACAATATTGCTTAGAAAAGTGACATAAACAAATACAGAATATATATATTTCTATTAATTATACTTACCCAGTAGAAAAATGAACCAGCCCTTCCCGTTTCTGGCCTAAAATTCAGCATTCAACTGAAATTTCAGCACTAAATTCGCCAATGAACTTTGATGAAAAGTTTATGTTTCACGCCCACAGACCAATTTTTCACAATTAAATTTTAGGATTCAAAAAAATTATTTTCTTTTTAAGTTGACCTTAATAAAACTACATGTATACATGTATGTTGAGAATGCAGAGTTTAAGTTTTGTAGGGAGGTTTTTATTATTTTGGCTTTTGTAGCCATTCATTTTAGCCGTGCCAGGGTAACTCCTTTTCAAGCTTCACAATTTAGTGGTCATCGTTTTTATATGTAAAAATAGTAGTAAGTATTATAACACCTTGAAATTTGTTCTATAAAATTACTTACAAATCCTGTTTTGTTACCTACCAAAACAAAATGTTTTAAGACCGCATAGATGGACCTTTGAACCTTATTTTTTATTTAAACAGTGTGACCAAGACATCTCACGAACTAAGTAATCATCTGATCGCTTTACAGGAACCAGGATTTTTTGACACAATTATTATAAAATTTCGTATTACACTAAATATTAACACTAATTTCACAACCATCAATTAATTATATGTAATCTGGTGGTTTCCAGCTAGAAACTACTAGCAAAACTTAAATAAATTTCGGAGGTTTTTTCTGATAAATTTCTTTCAGAGAAATCGTAAACCACTGAACCACCCATCATGAAATTCATGTTATAGAATTTTAATTTCATTGTTTTATATAAATTTTTAAATAAAAACAAAAAATATAAAATAAACTACTTATCGAAAATCGGTCAAAAATATGTATGAAAATTGAGTGCTGAATTATTGATCAGTTGTATGAAAAATCCATTAATGTTGTTAGTAGTAACTAAATTCGGACCTGAACAGGCATTACTTTTCTACTGGGTACATGTGCATACATAAACAGGTGAATGTATTGGTAGATGCGTATCTATGTTTGCATTTTTATTAATAAAAATTTTAGCAAAATATTTGCAATTGTGAATTCGAAACAACTACATTGTTGCGTAGGCTGCAGCACATCTCCGCTGCATAACCTTATACAATTATGTATGTGTGCAGTAAGTAGCAATTATTTTTAAGCAACAACAACTACTATACAACATCAAATGCTCTCAAGTGTGGTAAACAGACGAAAATATCAATGTTTGACGCTGCTACGGGCATAAATAAAAATGAATAACTGATGTAGAATTGAAAAGAACGGCATTAGAAGCCGCTGCAACAACTGCATCCGCTAACGCATATAAGAATGTGCTTAGGACAGTGAGAAAACGGACAACGGACAGATCAAATGAATTCCTTTTTTCGCCAACTATCCGTTACAATTTAGTTCTAATATTTCTACTGCAATATTTAGATTTACATGACTTGAAACCCAATTTCTCTGGCTTTCAATCCAGTTGAACATTCATACAAGCATACGCTATTCCCTTAGATGTACTTATGTTGATTTTATTACAGCAATGACAAAATCCACAGCAACAACACTTTAATCTAAAGTTGCTTAAACTCTGCAGCTACTGTCATTAAAGTCAACTGAATTTCTCATATACGTACTTTATTTCTTTTTTCAAGACTCTTCAAGAGATAAAAAAAAAACCATAGATATATTTTTTTCAAATCTTGGAAAAGGTAGAAAATGAAACGTGCTACCAACAAAATATCGCTTTAAAAAAAGATTGGCTAGAAAAAATTAAGCCGCATACACGTTGCTGCTGGTGTTGCTTTTGTTGTTGGTGCAAACAAACGCAAACTCAAACTTTGAAAAACCGGTTCAACAACTTTAAAGTAAATGGCAATCAACCACAGTAACAACAAAAACAACGATGTTAAAGCTGAGGTTGAAATAATTTTGAATTGAATTTGGCTTTTTATCTTCATTTTTCTAATTTAAAGATATTTTTCCATATTTGAGATTCACTTCTCGAACAAAAAATATGCATATGGACGACCTCGATAGTCTAGTGGGTAGTGCACTAGACTTTCATCTGGGAGGTTCGGGTTCGATTCCCGTCTTCGTCTGGTGGTTAATTTTCATTACTTTCTTATATTCACTATCAATATGAAGTGTATGAGAATTATAAGATAGTGTACAAGTACACACATTGGTTGGTAATGGCAAAACCACCAAGCCGATAAAAAATTGCCACACCGCCGTTCGGAATCGGCGTTAAACTGTAGGTCCAACTATGTGGTATCACAATGGGTCGTTCAGGCCTAAGTGTGTCTCTCGACAGCCACTCCAACCTAACCAACCTAATATACATATGCATGGATAAGTATTAACTGTGTGAGCATTTTTCGTGTATTTATGACGTTTACGATTAAGAAAACACTTTCGAATTAAATATTTTTGTTGCAAAGGAAAAACGAACACTTCCAGATTTCCAAATAAATTGATTCTCCTTTTAGAGTTTAAAGTTTACTGGCCAGTCTCAAATAGTATGCTGCAAATCATTTCATATAGGTACATAGTTCAATATTTATGTCATTCTTATACACATCCACACATATATATGCATTTACACATTCTTCGGTTTAATAATTACTGATGATATCTCAGAAACTCTTGGAACCACTAAATGACAGTTTTGCTCATTGCCTCTTCCATATTTTAAACGAGAATAACTACAAACTTTGCCAAACCATTATGAAAATAAAACTGCTTACTTTAAACTGGATTTTCTAGTTTGTTTTTATATTTAACGTTTTTTTCGTGGCGAGCAAAAAATTAAAAAAAAAATATATACAAAATTTCATTCATTGATAAAAATTCTCTGACGTATGCAAAATACAAAGAAAAAAATCAATAAATACGAATTTCTCCTTTTATTAAGCAAACCACCAGACCTCATTAATATTTTATATGAAGCCTTAAAGTATTAAACGCAGTTAGAAAAGTCGGTTAGCAAGATTTCCCAAAAACGGCTCAAGCGATCCATCTCAAATACACAGTTTTACAAATATGTTTTTTAGTAATTGATCGAAGGATTTATTTTTGCGGCAAACTTTTATCATTTTATAAACAATTTAAGGCCAAAATTTTCATTAAAATTTTTGATTATTCCTTCTATCAATTACTAGATAATACTTTGCATTAACTAAATGTTGTTGCTTTTTTCATTTTGGAAGATCTGATCCAGAGTTATCGTGCTCACCACAAGACGTTTTTTTTAGAGAACCTCCCGGAAATCATCTACAGGACCTTTAAAAATCATAATTAAAAAAAAAAAAAAAATTTTTAACAAAGTTAAAAATTAAAATTTTGTATTAATGCAAGAAAATGCGTGTCCAGAAATAATGCTTCAAAATCGTTTTTACGGCCTCGTAAGTGCGTATAACCCCTTAATATAAATTCATACATACAAACATATTTACATATGTTTTTTATATATTGTCAACAAGTTTATGCCAAAATCACGGATGCATGAACTTACCGATTTTAAGATAAATCTGTTACGTAATCGAAAAATAGAAAGGCCATAGTTCATCGAGATCCTCGAGAGTGACATCTCATCATTGATTTTAGAATCACAAAATTACCTTTTTATGAAAGCGTCGCACAGTGTCACGTCTCCATATAAACTGTGATCAAAAAAGTAAATGTTTGCAATCTGTATGAAACTGCAAATATTGTTTTTTGGCCAAAGTAAATTAGCCCACTTCCACGCCCACCTCCCATTCAAATGAAACACTCATTTTTAAAAAACATACTAAATATAAACACTAGAATGCTCAAGTTAAGTGTGTGAAGTGATAGCGGTAACAATGTTCATTATACGGAAAATGGGTGGGCTGCCACGCCTACTTTAAAAAAATACATATAACTTTCGAATAACTGGCGCCAAAAGTACAAAACTTATGACTTGATGTCATAAAGCAATTTCTTTATCCTCTACTAAGTATAAACAGGCGACCACGCCCACTTTATAAAATAGTTATAGTTTATCAAATATTGACACATCCATTATAATAGCTATAAACATCTCCATTTCAACTTTATGCAACAGTTTTTCCTTATGTCACTAAAAATAAGTAGATATATTGAACATCTGTAAGTATTTTAAAAAAGAGATTAAAGATTAAGATACAGCTACTCACACTCAAAGTGGGACACGGGGTATAAATGCTCTACTATTGGGTTGAGCTATAAAAATCCTAGTTCTTATTAAAAATATTTGTATTACGGACTTTATTTTAATGAATAAAAATAAAACCAAAAACCTAAAAAAATCAGTTGAAGTCATGCACAACAACAAAATACTCAAATGTTTGTACTTATACTCCTTTTTATGCAACTCACACTCAAAATGGTACAGTTATAAAATCTCGTCAAAGGCCGTTATGGTAATGAGGTTACATTAGTTATTTTACATTATTTCGGCAAAAGGTCAAACTACAGTTGAAGAATGACAAATTGTTATTAATAATTACAAAAATTGGCATATCGGTTAGAGAAATAGGTGAAAAAGTCAACCATGTTTAATATCATAAAAAGATACTGCGCAAATGGTCGAATCGAAAATAAAAAAGGAATGCCGCAAGTTGAAAAAAATATGAGACCGAGATGCACGAATTGCCCTAAAAGAAATTAAAAACCATTCGTTACTATCCGCCGTAGACCTTAATAAATTGAAAGACGTAAAAAACCTTGACGTGAGCTCGGAGACATTGCACCGACTTTTAAGGAGTTATGATTTGCACGGTAGAGCCGCTAAATCCGTAAATCGTCAGCAAAGATATTAATACGCGGAAATAAAAATGCCGCGTTTTGGTCAACCGTTTAGGATGTCCTCTTCACAGATGAGACCAAAATTAATACTTTCGATCCGGATGGCAAGCGATTTGCCTGAAGAAACCTGCGTAAGGAATTTGAAGACAAAGCAATCAAGAAAACGGTTAGACATGGTGGAGGATCGCTTACGATATGGGGCTTCATGCCTGTATCAGTCGTTGACAAAATACGTTTTGTAAAAGGTATAATAGACAGAAAATATTGTATTGACATTTTGAAGGGAAATTTTCGTGAAAGCGCAGAAAAGCTTGGCATAAAAGACACTTTTGTATTTTACCAAGACAACGATCCTACGCACAAGTCGTAGAATGCAAGAAATTGTTTGATATATATAAGTGTCCACTTTAAAAGCATTGCTGTCTTAAAAAAACGGTTATAGGGAAATGGCAAAATCTTTTTGCAAAAGACTAGTTGATTGCACGCGACGACGTCTTAAAGCTGTGATTGAGAGCAAAGACAAATCAACGAGTATTTTGCAAACCCGAAGTGCATTCATATAGCATAAAAAAATATTCATAACAAGAAACAGGGAGTTACCCTGGGAGGAATAATGATTAAGGTAATACTCTATTAAAATACTACAAGTGGCTGTTCACACAAGCATGAACGCCTGTCTGAAAGAGAGGAGGTAGAAAAAATAGGTAGTAAGAAAGAGATAGAAACTCGCTTGTCTTTTTCTAACTATCTATTTTCTCTATCCATCTCTTTCAGACTTAAAAATGCATAATTTAATGGGCATATACTCGGCCATTTTTGGTCGAACCCGAACATTCAGTAGAACGCTAACTACAACAACAGGAAAACAAACCAGAAAAAACAGTAGGAAGAAATAAATACGCAAAAGAAAAAAAATATGAAATATATGTAAGTACAAACAAAATTTTCGAAATTTTAAATAAAGTTAAAAATATACACGAAAGTAAAAATTATTTAAAAATTTTATGTGAATTTATTTTTGGTACACAACAACAACAATAATAAAAACTTAGAAAAACCTGTGACAAAATCAAATGACAGAAAAATTAATTGTGTGCTAATAATAAACGCAGCAACAACAAAAGCAATAACAGAATCAACAGCTACAGCAACAACAGCCACAAATTTAAAGAGCAAACAAATAAAGAAATATAAATAAAAATAGGCATAAAGGGGAGGAATAAGCAGAAATTTAGCTGCATTTTGTTGAATCTTGCAAATCTGAACTTGTCTTGCAAAAACAACAATAACGAATTTTTATATTCGTAATTTCACGCATGTGGCATTTGCAGACATTCTAGAGAAGACACGTACGTCATTTTCAAAATGAAAGTTTTGAAATCTTTTTCAATACTTACAAAGTTTTGCTTCAAGCTTTGACGAAAGCACCGAGCGAGCGCAGGAAAACATGTGATCTTAGATATTAGACTTTCGTTATTTTGTTTGTTGATTTTATAAATTGAAATTTTATTGTCAATGTTTAAATAAAATAAATTCAAAGTTTTTTAATTCAAGAGCAACGTTCATTTTATATGAGATATTCATCGCCAAGGAAGATCTTATGTGTGCATGATGCACCAAATACCTCACTAATAAAGTGTCCTTCGGTTTTATTTCGCTTAGCATTCGCAACCTGTTGCAGTTCGATAATGTAGGTCCGGTCGTACGGCACTAATACGTTGTCAAACAGAGATTAATACGTTGGTTGTTTAGCACAAGATATCAAAAATGCATTTTTACATGTGAACGTCAATCATGGCACATACTAGATACTGAGGTTCGCATGTTGTAGTAATTTGCGGATATCCGTCTGTGCTATAAATTATGTAGTTAGCAACAAAATACTACAACCGTGTCATGCGTACCTAAATACATGTTCGATGGAATAGCAGTGCATAGAATAAAGTATTTCCTTTTATTTTTAAAAGCTGTAATTCTTTTTGTCAATCAATAAAGCTTCGTCCTATAATGTATGCCGTAATGTGCAGGGAAAACTTGTCTCTATAATGGTTGTTTAGGGGGATAAAGATAAAGGGAAAGGAGCATTTGTGTATTTAGTGATTGTCAGACTGTGCATAAATCCTCCTTAATCCTTAATCAAAACTGGTTATGCATTGCAAATCCAGGCATAATCATGTTGAAAAGCATAATAGCGTGTTGCCGATTGAAATGAATCTGCTGACTTCCTGGCCAGAAAGGGTTCAGAAACTGGTACCTTGAGTCCGTACAGTACCCGTACTCTTTGTCGTCTACAGTCGTCAATATCACCATTAATGAGTAGGTCGATTTACCTGTCATCTCAAAGCTTCTAACAGACTTTCAGTTATCACTCAACAGAAGGAGACTCCACTTGGGCCAAACATTTAAATTTGTTTGGTCTGGGAGCCAGTGCTTTCTGTACTGCTTATGGTTCTAAGGTAGAATGTGAAGAGAAATTAGACCGCTTCCTTAGTGTCTGCCCCGCTTTCTATCGAACCAGAGTTAGCATATTTGGCACTGGAGTAAGTGAGAGACGGAAACCTGAGTTCTTTGACACCGCAGGGTATACTCAGGTTTATAAATACATCTGGGAGATTTAAAGAATAGCTAAAGAGAGCACGGGATATAGTACAATAGACGTAATATTTGTCTGAGTGCAGTGTTCTTAAACACTTCTTTTTGCAGTTCCAACAAAGAAAAATTACTTTGTACTTTATAACCAGAGGATTTCCACAAATGTGCAATTTTCCATTTGTGCAAAAAAATTACCCAACTATAGGTGCACAAAACACTAAATGTGCGAAATCGGAAATATATTCACTCACTCACACACACATAACGAGCCTTAAGTGTCACTCACAAACGATTTGAAGATCAAATTAAATTTTTTTCTTATTTATTTTTATTTTTCTGTAAGTTTCTGTTTCTCTGTTCTTTATATATATTTATTATTTATATTGCTACTTTTAGGAATTTCATTAAAATGTTTGCATATGAGTTTGAATACACGAGTATGGTCTATGGTTTTACGGATTTCCGTTCTGATTTTTTATTTTCTGTTTATAAATACATACATATATGCCATATATGTATATGCACGTATATTATGCAGCGGTGTAAAACAGTGGTCGGGCAGGTGGGTGGATGACGTAGGTAGATCTGACTGCATTCGTTGAAGTAATCAAGTCAAAATTAAAATATTTAGGTAACTACATACCCTTTTTTTTGGATATGGACAAATGAATTTAGCTTATGCCTGTGCACTATAATCTGTTTGGTAACAATTATTGTTCTATAATAAAATAATTATATGGAAATGTTGGGCTACAAAGTCCCTTCTTTTATGTTTTTGGTTTTGAATTCGCCCATACGCAAAATTCATTTGCACAGACACATTTATCACAATTGCAAAGAAATATTTTTTTCTCAATTTTTAATAATTTACACCAACGAGCACAAAAGCAACTATGAGATGAAAGAGAAAAACACATCCACACTTGGCTTCGTATTTCTAGCAACTTAATATTAAAGCTTACTCTTGATATAAACACTTGTCGGCAAGTTGAAAAAAACGTTTTCAATAAAAGTCGACCATTATGCTCAACAAGAAAATAAGTTTGTTCTTGAACTGAAAACAAGTTTTGGTTCAAACGAATTGCAAATTCTGCATTACTGTCTGCCAAACTGCATTTTATGTTTAAATAAAGCTTAAAATTATTTAAATTATGAATTTTATTTTCTCGCGTATCTTGACAACAAATGCTGAATAGCAAAGTTGTAATTTCATATATATCAGGGAATGAAATGAAGAATGCAAAGAAATAATTGAAGGCTGTTTTAGCAATAGTAAGTATTGCCAATTCTGTCAAATCTTTTTAATTTCTTCCTCTATAACGAAAACACTTGAGAACAATTTGAAAATATGCTTAATCTCAACGATGGCTTCCTTATTTATTGGGAAGTCAGAAACACAAAGCATAGAAGTCAATGAAGTCGCATATGAGCATTAAGTGCCAAAAATAAACAAAAGTATTTATGTGTGTGTTTGTGTACTTGAGTGGGATTGGGTTTTTAGGGTGTGCACTATAGTTTAAGATGTAACCTAGTTAGAAAAACGTGTGAAGATTTGCGTAGCTAGGTAGGGACAAGGCCATTCCCCCGCAGCTGGGTCTGAACCCCCCAGAAATAATATAGCAAGAAAAGTTACATCCAAATAGGACCCTTAAATAGGATACATTAAAGTCAAATTCTGAAAATTTATGTAAAAAAAGAACAAGTATTACAATTTTCATTTCCTTTTCGTGTTTTTGGAAACTCTTACAAAAGGAATTAACAATGGCTACTGTCCTGATTTGCACAAATTGGTGCAAGCAGTAGTAGTCCTGCTAGTGAGCTTTACAGAATGTGAAAAAAGATTTCCGCCATGCGTCGTATGAAGGTTTGTTTGGAAAGGTTTTCAAATGTATCAATTACACTGTGCAAGTTGAAAAATGTGACAACCGGGGCATCCAGATTGTAAACCTAATTCGAGTAAAATGTATTCCAAAGGGGTTTCGGAGCAAAAGTTAGAAAAATCAAGGAAAAATTTATATTTTCCTTGTATTGGAGCGCCTATTCTATTAATTTTGTGCAATATAATTTGAATCAATTTATTCATTGAGCAGAGGAAGCTCCGGAGGAAAATTTATTAAAAATTAAATAAAACTAAAAATACGTAAGAGAAATGAAAAACTTAAAAATAGCAACAAATAACACAGTGCAACAGTAAATTTCAAATGTCGAATGGATAACTTTTTAAGAGTAATTCAGGGTTGCTTATCCGGCCCTGTACTCGGGTGTTGTTTATCACGTCTGGGATCCCCGATATGAGGACCAAACCCCATATTTTGGTATGCGCGGAATTAATATAAAATTTTTTTTATTTTATCTTGTACATGTTTAATAAAAAAAAAATTCTTTATCAAGAAAGGAGGGGAAAAAATCGCTTAGATAACCATACTCTACCGACCCCCCTTACCCAACCATTTGGGTGTTATATGAAGCCACTATTCGATATATGACTATACCGGGTAAACGAACGCGAAACCTATCATTAGGTTTTGGTGAAAAATGTTCCCCATCGAAAAGTAGTTGGAGTCAGCGAAGGTCAGAATTATCTAGGTTCAATTTTTTTAAGAAATTCAACCTTGAAAGACAAATATTTGTTTTTTTGACAATAATCTCTTTATAATGGATAACCATTAGAAAAAGTAATATACAATCTGCGAAGAAAATATTCTCCATTAAAAAATTGTAGGGGTCTTTGAAGTTCAAAACCACCTTAAGAGGTTATACACACTTGCTGTACGAAAAAAGGATATTAACAAATAGTAGGGGTCTTTGAAGGTCAAAACCGTCTTAAGGGGTTATACACACTTGTTGTCGATGGCGAACATTTTTCACCAAAACCTAATGATAGGTTTCGCGTTCGTTTACTCGGTATAGTCATATATCGAATAGTGGCTTCATATAACACCCAAATGGGTAAATAATTTTTCATGATAAAGAATTTTTTCTTAGCCTCAGCTATGAAACATGTACAAGGTAAAATAAAAAAAAAATATATTCGTCCCGCGCATATCAAAATTATGAAGAGAAAATCTGAGTACAGGGTCGGAATCAGCGATCCCGAATTACTCTTAAAAAGTTATCCATTCGACATTTGATTTTGTAAAGCGTCAAATTGTTGCACAGTGTATTTAAAAACAACGGCATTTAACATGCTACTTTTGTTTATGGCGATGACGATGGAGATAGGTGATGGTGATGATGAGGTTGACGGTTCGTGCATTTTATTTTTGGAAAATATGCCATCGACGTCACCACCACTGTGAAGCAACGCAATATCACCAAAACAAAATAGGAGAATGCGTGCCGCCACCGCCCACACGTAACTGCTTTCCGTTATCTATGTATGTATGTGTTTGTGTTTCTATTGACGGTTTTTTCCTCTTGTATATATGCTTCACGCGGGTTGAAGTTGAAAAGTTAAGCTGGGTCGTGTTGTTCATAAGAACACTTACTCCTTACTTGCTTTCGCAAGTAAATTGTATATAGAAATGTCATAAATTTAGGAAACTCTTCTCTTAGTATATACATAACTCGTAAATTGTACACAGAGAAGCTTGCACACAGAGAAGCACATTGATGTAGCAACTCACATGTATGTACCTACATTAGACTGCTTCGAATTTTTCGAGTAGCGCGATTTTTCCTCGGCTTTTGTGTGAAACATCAGCTTATCTTATAAAAAGGAACGACGCGAAGTAACGGGTTTGATTAGCAATATTTAGAGGAACACGTAGATTTTGTTCAATAAAAGTATAATTTTTTTTCTCTACTTAAATATCTCGTGAGTCCCATATTTTTTCCTTCATTATGAAGAGTAATGACGAAATTAAATTTACCATATTTTTATACTTTTTTTTATTTCAGTAATGAGATTTATTGAGTTTTAACCCTCTAACCCGCAAGGTTGAAATAATAATAAAACAAACACCAGAATTTTTGTTTCCAGTTAACATTGATGAAAGAAAAATGAATATGAAGTCCATTTTTTTGATTAGTATTTGAGTTTAGCAGTTAAGTGAGAAAAACGAAGGGCTGCCCCGATGCGGCCTTGCGGGTTTAAGCTAAAAAATAAAGATATATGTGGGCAATTCACAAGATGTCTTATTTGGTGTTGTATCTTCTCATTTTTCATACAAAATTATACGAAATTATGTTTATACGACAGGAGACCTAGTAATATTTTTTTAGATTTTTATAAAAAACTTATATGCGCGATAATTTTTCGTCACAAAACAACTCTTTGTACACATAAAAATAACTATAAAAAACAATCGTGTGACCGCAGAAAATGCAAACTGCCCACAAATTGTATGTTTATTCTTTCTTCAGGTCTACCAATTAGTTTAAAAAAATAAATAAATTTGCACTTGCCCATTAATTAAAATAGAGTGAAGGCTGCCTCAGGGCGGCCTTACGGGTTAGAGGGTTAAAATACTTGAATAACAAGAAACTGTAATAAAGTTAGCAATAGTGAAGAAATTCCCTTCTTTGCCTCTGAATACTGAGCCAAATATGTCTTTTTATGAGCATTTGGGGTTCGTTTTCGATGATCCTCGATAATCTGTAATGAAAATTCTTGGCTAAATATGTAGTCATATAAATATTGTTTTAATTTCAATAAATCTCATTACCTTTCTATATGTAAATAAAAATATTGCAAATTTAATTTCATCAAATTCGAAGCAGTCTAATGTACATACATATATTTTTAGATATGTATGTATATGTATGTACAATTATAATTTTGAGTGGGCAGTTGGGTTAGTTGTTACTGTTATTGTTGAAGTTGGTTGCCATTGACGTCATCAAAAATATGTCATGAATGTACCAAAATAATTTATGCCGTAGGCTTTATTTGATGATTTCTACACAAACATACATTAATGTATATAAGGATATACATATGTACCATACACATTTAAAAGTATAGGTGTATATACGTGCATACGTACCCTACGAGAAAATGCGCGTAAATTGCTTCAAAGTGTTATGTCCCGTGACTGGCAACCGGTAACCGAACTAGCCCAAAGGTGATCCAAAGAGCGAAAATTCGGTTGTGTTTTCTATACACTTGTTTCTATTTATATAAATAAAAAACAAAACACCGCCAATTTTTGCTTTTGGCTTTGAACCAGCAACCTCTCGGTTATATTTGTGTACGAACTAGATATTCACCTGAGTTTTGGATAGACAAACGTAATGATTTAATCAGTACATGTCCTGATTATTTTTTAAATACTGATTTTTTCAAATCTCGAAATCAGTACGAAAATGTACGGATTTTTGTATTTTGTACTGATTTTTTTAAATGAAATTGATATCTTAAGAACTTTTGTGCTTAACCTTAAGGTCTTAAAATCATTTTTGCAGACAATCTTACCCTGTTTGTTTCTTTTTCTGATTGTTCACAAAATAAAATACATATGCGTTCCTGCTATCTATCGAGGGGAGAAAAGCAATATTTGCTTGAAGAAAAGTCGGTTAATGTAAGTTTTTAAATGAGTGAAGGTAATTTGCTATTAATTGAGTTTGATTATTGCCCTCAGCTCTCACAATTCTCTAAAACTGATACGTAATCTACATTGTCTGCTGGCGAAAGAAAAAGAATGTAAAAAAGCAACACACAAAATCGGAGAAAAAGTTCAGGACGTTTATAACACTATATTATATTGAAATTACTAGGTAATAAAAGCATTAAAAACCTTACTGATTTGTACTGATTTTCAATGATTTCTGATTTTCCTGATTTTCCAGTTCAAAAATATGGCTACCCTACCTGAGCTACACATTGACTTGTTGAAGAAGTGACAAATTTTTCTTTTGAGAAAACAAATTTTCTTGCAAAAACACAAATTCTTTTGCGTTTTACACACTGCTTCACATTCACTATGTTCTTTAACTTTGTTGAAAGGGATTTTAATGATTTTGTGACTGTCATTGAAAAAGAAGAAATTAAAATTCCAAAAAATGTACTCCATTTGCTTTTATTAATTGTTTTTTATGAAAGCTAAAATGATATGCGTCTCATTAATATTCTTTACAGGTCAAATTCGCCTTACATATGAATTGTTTCTGTGTCTCCCTTCCGCACAATAAGTAAATTTATTTATTTTCGATGCATTTCACAATTCATTGAAGAAAACATGAAACAAAATCCATACTTTTTGTATTCATTCAAAAACGAAAAAATTAGAGAACCCTCTCAATTTTTCAACATTTTAAAACCATTCAAAAAAGCTTATTGCCAACAAAAAACAATAAAATAATAAAAGTTTAAAACTAAAATTAAGATAAAATCGAACCGGTGCACAGTGCTCCGTTCCCATGCAAGCGAGGGACAAAAATAGAAGGAGTTGTCAGAATTTAATGAAATTTCGTTTCTTAATAAATAGCGTCCAGATTTAAAAAATGAAATCGTTTTTTTTTGAAACCTTGCTTTTTTTTAATAAAACGCTATTTATGTGGATTTTTCCCTGTATCAAAGTCAGCCAATTATATGTTTCATGAATCGAAAGATAATTTTAAAATATTTTTTCTTATACATAACACTGTGGTCGTATTAAAAAAAAAAATTTGTAGCGGACGGGAGACAATCGCTTCTAACTAATTCGGGGTGAAGAAATTCAGTGGTGATAGCCGTTTTTTTCCTATCAGATTTTTTTTTTTAATTTTTGCTTGGGGGTATACTACGAATTTACATGTTCTTCTTCTTATTGCAGTGAAAATTAATTTCGAGGAGTTTTTTGGCATGAAAAAGTGATTGACATTTATTTGCAGAAAAAAAAGTTTTAGATATACCTCCCATATAAAAAACCGTCAAAAATCCCTAAAAAGTGGAAAATTTACATGGGAGGTACCCTTATTTTACATTGAAATAGCTTAAATTTTTGCACACATAATTTTTTTCGTTACAAAAATAGGTTCTGAAAGTTTTGAAACAATCGGCTAAAAAATAAGCATCCAGTTCCAAAAAGTCCAAAAGCTAAAAATTTGAAACTTTTTTGGAATTTGGGTTTATGTTTCCTAAAACTAAGTTTACAGATTTTTGTTGTTCAGTGACCTATAATAAAATTTCGTGGGCAGCATATTTCTTAAAGATATTAACCCTTTATAAACCCTCGTAATGGGTCAAAAAAGTAACTTTTTCGATAAGGGCAAAAATTACCCGTCCTGGTGGGCTCCAAAGGGTTAATATGTTGGAGGAAAATATTCTACGGGAAATTCTACTACAAATTTCCGAGCATACAAACAAGCTTTGATGCAAAACTAACAAGTTGTCTTATGGTTTATTTTAGTTAATCTAAACTTTTAAAACGCAGTGACCCGTATAATTTTTTCTCCCGAGTTCTATCAGAATCCACTTGCAGAACCTTGTTATTTTTGGAAAAATTTATTTTTGTCCGATAGCGTAATTTTCGTTTAGTAACGTTTGATCACTCATGATGAGAACTGGATGCTTATTTTTTAGCGGAATGTTCTAAAATTTTCCGAACCTAATTTTTTAACGAAAAAATTATGTGTGCAAAAATTTAAGCTATTTCAATGTAAAATAAGGGTACCTCCCATATAATTATTTCACTTTTTGGGGATTTTTGGCGGTTTTTTTATGGGAGCTATGTCTAAAATTATTTTTTTCTGCAAATAATAATAATGCTCTCAAAAATTGTGTTTTGCAACTGTTCAAATCAGAATTTTAAAAATTATTATCAATACCATTTTTTAATTAAAATATACTCACAATAGGTTTTTTTAAAACACTCTTAAATATAACTTACTTTCGATTAGGGAAAAAGTAACGGGAAAGCGAAGAAGGTAGAAAACGAAAATCGCAATATTTATGAAATAGTTAGTTATTCTGAACACATCGCACCCTAACAACAAAAGTGACACAACTCAAAATTGAAAATTTATAATATAATGGCATATTATTTTCCATAAAATAAATTTTTAAATGTTAGAGTACGGCATGTCATCAAATTAATTGCAATCACTGATATTAACAGTGCACCTACTCATCGATAGTAAATTTGTTACAAAAAAAAAATAAAAAGAAGATTGCAAATAAACAGTTTCTTCTTAGTGCAGAATAAAGCGAAAATGGCCTCATAGGCATTAGCGAAAAAGGTAATATTTTAAAAAATCGGACAACATTTTACATTTTATCAATAGTCAAAGGTCGATATTAAGCGACACTTTGTTTACTTTTTAGGGAATACGAAGGAATCGTTTTTGATCGATTTTTAAAAATGGTAAAATTTTATATATTTTGCAGGAAAATTTTTTTCTCTTTAACGATATATAACATTTTTGTTTTTTATTATTTCGCAATGAAATGGCAAACATGTTTTTGTTTTGTTTTTTATCTTTAAAAAAAAATTAATTTGTTATATTACAGCTAGAAATGCAGATGATATTTTTAGCACAAAAAATGTTGGAGTTTGAAGTGCTACAGCACCCACAAAAATTATTTAAATGTTGAAAATGTTATTGTTTTCTCTTAATTGTACAATTTTCTTTAAAACGATACCAAATGTTTTGGATTTCTTTTCCATGAGTTTCTTGATTTTTGTCCAAGAACGGAGCACTGTGCGTTGGCAAAAGTAACAGCAAAAAATCAATAATAAAACACAGATACAGGGAAAGAGGATAAAACAACAGCAGCATAAAAAAAATAAAATCAAAATTAAATCCGTAATCATGAAAACATTTAATTTGTATTCATTTCATTTTAACATTGTCTAGCTTAAATCATCCTCGTTTGAACCAGCAGTGCGTTTCATTGCGCTCAAGATTTCCTTTTATTTTTTGCCTATCACCTTGATTTTCCTAATGATTCTGATCTTCTTATCCACCAACAGCACAAGAGCTAACTTCCAACAGTAATAATGAAAAACGAAAATAGCTTCCTTTTCTAGACGAGCAGGCAAGCAATCAGTAGAGAGTTGCTCTTGGCTACATGTACGGCACTTTGGTATAGCCACTATAGTGCTGCAGTCGCAGTCACTACTATAGTAATGACTATCGTAATGATCATGATGATTTAGCTATTTTTATTTCACGTGAACACGCATCGAAACACTTAAACCTTCTCTTCTACCTGTGCATCACTATCATGAACAACATCGTCATCGCCAATAACATCATCATCATCAGCCTCCACTTCAGTGTAAACTCGTAGTCGTACAAATCTTCCATTGAATTGTGTGTTTGAATAGTGGCCCGGCCGCAGTAACTGCGTTCATAGTAAATTATAGTGTGATCTACCTACTTAACCCTAAGAAAAACTAAGAAAAAATAACAGAAGAAGAGAAAGATAGTGAAAAATAAATCCACATTCTATCGCATGCTGAACGAAGAAGTAATAAGTGTAAAAAGAAGATGAAGAAAAGTTTATACAGTCACCTTAATAACAACACTGTACTGCAAACTGAAAACGTTTTTCTCCTTACTATCAAATGTAAACCTCTTAAGAAGTCTTATTACTTGAATATTATGACTAGGGCAAGGAATGCCATGCAAATGTAAGTTTTTACTCAAAATTGAAATGGTCAAGTAATCTTTACGAATCATTAGATTTCCTTTAAGATGGCAGTCAATCGTTAGTACATACTTTTGCATATTTTACTATAAATGCATATTTTTGGGTAACTGTGCATGTTTTTGCATATTCTACAATAAATGCATGTTTTCACATATTTTATTTTTTTTTATTTACATATTTTTAATAAGTTTGATAATTTTTTAGTGAGCTGCGAAAAAAATGTCAAGTTGACCAGCATTTAAAAAGCCATATACATGAGGAATTGAATGAACGTGTCCGGAAAAAAACAATACAGCTTTTGATTACTACCTCTGCAGCGGCAGAGCTTAAAATATTTAGTTTGGATTTATGCCAAACTTTTACTTCAGCAGATATTCCATTGTATCTTACAATCCACAATTAGATATATTAATAAAATCATTCATCTGGATGAAACGTCACTGCGTAAAACTTATATCGGTCAAGTAAAAGAAATTAAATTCGCCCTAAAAACCACTTCTTATGGGTTTCCATAGATGAGGCCACAGATATGTAAATTTGGAAATTAATGAAGAAAACTGATCTAGAAACAACTATTATATAAATGAATTTTGTGCTCCCATCGTCCGTCTGTTGATGTAGAACCATCATTTTTATTATCATTCATTCTAACGCTGGGTTTTCGAGATTATGTTTTTATGTACAAACAAGTTTTTTCAATTTAATGTGTTACAATAAAATTTAAATTTGCTAAACAAATAAAACAAAATATCATAAAATGTTTCATATACATCTGATCAGTATACAGCTATTTTAAATTCAATGTGAATATTGATAATATAAGTTTAATAAATATAAATTGCAAGTACTACATTTGATGCAACCCAATAGGGCAGGTATTAAATAAACTATAAAAAATCTTTGGTCCTCGTGATTCCGAAACCGTTTTAAAACTTTGAAATCAGTATGATTTAGTTTTAAAAAATATCTGAGATATGTTAGAGGTTTTAAGGTGTCGTCTGCAAGATAAGATCTTAATTTGTTTACAATACTGGAGGGAAACCACCGGTAACAGACAAGCTAAATCATTTATGTCTAAGGTCTGTCATAATAGAACTAAGCAGTTGCTTATTCTAGGTAAAAAACAAATCCGGATCGTTACAGGGTTCTACACAGGGCATTGTAGGGTCAACAAACACTTATCAACCTTGGGTTTAGTACAGGACGATACATGTCGAATATGTAACGAGGAGAAAGAAACAGCAGAACATATCCTATGGCACTGTGGAGGTCTAATGAGAACACGACTTCGTTACTTAGGAAATAAACTCATAGGAAAACTATAAAATACATTAATTCCTCGGAGGATATCACAATAAGCCCAAGTTGGCCGTAGTGATCTGGGATCATCTTGCCCACCTCCTCAACAATCTAACCTAATCTAATCTAACGATTTAATAGTTATGTGTCTTAGTTGCACAGATGTATTTATCAATTGATTTTTGTAATTTACTTTCCAACCATCCTCTTCCCCATTCATTTAAACAATATACCTCCTTAATGTCTTTGTCTGTCTCTCCAAACTTAACAAAAATAGCAAATGCCTCACAGTGAAGAAACCGTGTTGCACAGTGTGGTAAATAAAATTGCATACATCTGTAGAATGGAATAAAAATAAAGAAAAAGAATCACAAAGGTCGATCACTTTACTTTATGGTCTTCATAGAATAGACACAAGATTAAATTGACTGCTGTCGCTGTTGTGTTTCATCCATTAGATACGATCGACATACATATTCACATAAACATGTTTGTAGGATGTGTGTAGATATGTAGTTTGTAAACTTAGTTTGTACTTAGCATAAACTACTCATCTAAATTTTAAAAAAAATTTTAGAAACTTATTAAGTGGATTCATTTTCAGCGAAAGTTTAGTAAATGTATCTTTCGTCCTTAACAATTAAAGACGGTAATCTAAAATTCCTATCTAAAAAATGAATCAACTTGACTTAACATAAATTACTTATCTGCAATTTACTTTGCATACAATACACAACTACACTGTAAAATTTATGTTTCAAATGATTAGTTGTTTATGGAAACTTTTAACAGCTTGGATCATTTCTATATATTTGGACAATTTTACTTCAGAAAAAGCATTAAAAGAAAGGTGTGTTTTGGAAGGGCACTAACTCTCAGTAGTTTCCAAATGTTCAATGAGTAATTTATGCTAAGTACTGCCGTATATGTCTATGTCTCTTTTTATTTGTTCTTTTTGCCTTTTTCTTGACAAATTCTGTTTGTACTTTTCCAACTTCTCCTCGTCTTCAATATTGTATATGTACATATGTATGTATGAATATGCATGTATTTGTTTTTCTTCAATGATTTCTTCACAAAAAAAAAAGTATCACCATCATCATTAAGATTTTTAATTTTTTTCTGCTGCTGCGATTTCAATTTTTTTATGGCTGTTTAGGGTCTCTTGGTTTTCTCGTGCGACATGTGCTGTGTTATTTTATGTTCCTTCAGTCATTATTAGTAACTAAGAAAAAAGTAAGGTTTTGCCCTTTTTATCAACTATATTTTCGTTCTCTATCCTATATAAACCATTGTGAAAATTTTGATTTACCGATTCCGAATGTGTTAGAACGATTATAAATATAATCCTAAAATGGTCAGGAAGTGAAGAAAATGCAAATAATCCAATTTTCAAGAAAATACCGTTTCGACATTTTTGCATTGTATCAGTGTTTGAGATCATGAAATCACACCCACGACCAAGGCATTGTCATCTTCGAAAAATGTTCGATCGATTCTTTTCATTTAAGTTACGATTTACTACTATTTGGACTCTTAGATTTCAAGAAAGCAATCAAAAACGCAAAAAATCCAATTATTTTTTATGTAGTTTGAGAGCATCAAATCGTTATGTTGAGAAAATGTAATAGAGAAAATCTAATCGAACAGAAACAGGCACGATAGCGAAAATCTTCAAATTATAGTATTAAATCGGATAATATCTTTAGATCCGTAATGTAGCTTGACAGTGAAATTTTTAATAAACGTAGTGTTTTTTACTATTTCGTAGTGATATAATAAAAAACTACATTTTCTTAAAAAAAAACAAAAACATGTAATTAACTAATGAGTGCATGCATCTAAAAAAAAAAAACAATTATTTATTTATTTCATTGAGTCAATGGAAATTATAAAAAATTCCTTACAGACTAAAACAATAGTAACATAAAATTATTTAAAAATAAAAATAGATTTAAGACAAGCTTAAGGATAGAATTCATTGAGTAGGTTTTTAAATGAAACTTTAGTAACCGAGAAATCTAAAACCAAGGAATTAGAAATAGAATTAAACTCAGTTAAGGCTCTAGAAATGGGAGCAAAAGAGGCATAATTTGATCGTCGCAACCCAACATAAAATAAAGCTGAATGACGCAAATCTCTAGTTGGAATATTAAAATTGATTAGTTCTAGAAGAGCAGGACAATCAACAAAACCAACAATGATGTCATAAACAAACATGAGAGACAAGATAGTTCTTCTGTTGTTCAAGGACTTTAGATCGATGAGCATGCAACGAGCATTGTAAGAGGGAATGGGCTCGGCAAAATGAAGACAACGCAATGCAAATCGAATAAAGACTTTTTGAATCCGCTCAAGTCTATTAACATGACAGAGATAATGAGGCCTCCATATAAATGCTGCATATTCTAACCGAGATCTTACTAAGGAAGTAAACAGTATTTTGAGCGTAAAAGGATCAGAAAACTCTGAACTATTGCGACGGATAAAAGCTAACATAGAATAGGCTTTAGGAATGATACAATTTAAATGTGGAACAAAAGAAAACTTCACATCGAAAACAACCCCAAGATCTTTTATTTCACTCAATGATTTTAAGGTAGAATTGGCAATGTGATAAGATGTAGGGATAGTATTATGAACTTTGGCAAAAGTCATATGGGAACATTTGTTGATATTTAGCGATAACCGAAATTTGCAGCACCAAATAAGAAACAAATCTAAATCAGACTGTAGAATTTGAGAATCCGAGATATTTTTAATTACAGAATATATTTTTAAATCGTCGGCATATAATAGGTATCTAGCAGTTGGAAAGCAGCATGAAATATCGTTAATAAATAAGAGAAAAAGTAAAGGACCTAGAATGCTACCTTGCGGAACACCCGAGGTAGCAATAAAAGGAGCTGATTCAACATTATCAATAACCACAACGGATTGTCTATTGATTAAATAGCACCTTATCCACTCCAAAAAAAACCGAGTGTATACCCAAATTAGCTAATTTAAAGATCATAATATTATGAGACACCTTATCAAAGGCTTTTGAGAAATCAGTGTAAATTGTATCAATTTGATATCCATTTTGAAATGCAGAGATACAATCTTCAGCGAAGACGGCTAAGTTGGAAGTAGTAGAGCGACAACAAATTACGTTCTTGACGGCGAAGTAAAGCTTGTCTTTTACGATACTTTCAAAAAGTTTTGACACAGTGGATAGCTTCGAAATAGGTCTGTAGTTCGAGACATTACTCTTGTTTCCACTTTTAAAGATTGGAGTGATGGCTGCAAATTTCCAATCATCAATAAAGACACCAGAGGATAGTGATTTATTGAAAATAAGTTTTAAAGGTAGAGCAATAGACGAACAGCAGTTTTTTATGATTGACCCAGAAAGACCATCTAAGTCAGTCTGTATTGATAATTTAAGATTGGTAATACCCTTAATGATATCATCTTCTGATAATGTAAGGGACCCAAAATCAACCGAATTAACAGAGTTGTAAATGAATTTATCATCAAGATCAATATCATGATCAAAATTTGATTTAAAAAATTCAGCAAAGAGATTGGCAGCACCAACAGGGGAGCATGCAGTCTTGCTATTGAGGAAAACTGTAGAAGGAATGGATGAGGAAGATTTTCTAGACTTGATATAACTCCAAAAAGCCTTTGGATTCGACTTAATATTAAGTTCAAATTGATTAATATAATTGCGGTAGAGGTTGTTGTTTAAGATGTTAAATTCCAATTTGAAATATTGATATTTTGAGAAATAGTATGAATTATTGGTGGTTTTGTAATTCCTATAGAACTTATTTCTTAAATTTTTTATCTTTTTTAATTCCTTGGTGTACCACGGCAACTTGTGCAGTTTTCTAGCGCACATCGGAATATTCTTATTACAAATATCAAGCACATTAATTTTGAAAACATTATAACAAGAACAAGGATCTAAATTATTAAGCAAGTCATACCAATTGATATTAGAAATTAAGCTATTTAGTTTATTGAAATTGCATAGACGGTAGTTGAAATTAACTTTATGATTAACAGGAGAAATATGTGCAAATTCATAGAATTCAAGTTCAAGAACATATGGAATATGATGTACGCTAATATTAGAGAAAGGAAAAGCGCATTTCATTAGATTGTAATTAACGTTATTACTAATAAAAATTAAGTCAAGATACCTATTTAATTGATTTGGAAAAGAATTAATTTGCACTAGATCTATGCTTAAAAAGCTATCAATTAAGTAGATTTCTGTATAACTATTTACATTAGTAGGAGTCAGGGAAAAGCTGTCGTTAAGATGATACCAAGAAACATTACAGAGATTAAAATCGCCCAGCAGGCATAGTTGATCATTGCCAAGATCATTCCAGGCGAGATGTAGAATGTTGTCTACAACCATCTTGTAAACAGCATCAGAGCTGCTCGGAGGAATGTAAGATGCGCAGATAAAAATTGAACCAGTGGCGCCTTTGACATATACACATATCTGGTCGAGGAGAGAGTCGGTATTGCAAAGAAAGTGTAGAGATGCAAGAAGATTACGACGAACAGCTATTAATACTCCCCCACCTCTTAAGCAGCCAGTTTTACTGGCGTCTCTATCTTTGCGAAAGACTTGGTAAAGATTGGCATCAAAAAATTCAGAGTCAGCAAAATCAGCGTTCAGCCACGTTTCCACAAAAAATTAAAAATTAAATTCAACAAGTATAAATATTAGAGTAACCCTTCGTTGTATGGGGGAAAAGTGTTGAAACTCTCGGTCTCAACCCCTAAAAATATGCGAATAGCAAAAAAAAAAAATAAAAAATACAAAGTTTTGGGCCAAGTAAAAGAAATTTAGAGGCACCTCAAATCGATTGGTGGAAAATTACGATTTTTACTTTTTTTGTTCAAACCTGAGAAGCATTTGCCCAATTTATATTTCAAATAAGTTCTATGGTTTATTACCTATCTAAAATTCCCAAAATCATAAAAATTTACCAAAGTTAAGTGCTAGTAAAAGGAATCTAACCTTTAAAACACAACTTTACAGATTTAAAAAAAATGTCTGATCTATAGCATTTGAGAGTCATTTCCTATGTAAAATCATGCGCTGAATGCGAAAATGAATTCAAACAAAATTTAAATAGAACAGTTTTCGAGATATTGCCAAATTTTCTTATTTTTAATTCTGAAAAAAGTGTTTTTAGATATTGTTTGTCCATGTTTTTAGATGCAAAAAATTAAACAAATTTTTTCATCATGTAGCATCATCAGGAGTCTCTTTTATTTTTATTAAACAAAACAATTACAATGTTAGAATTTTTCATGAATTTAATTTTTAGACTAGACTTTCATCCGGGAGGTTCGGGTTCGTCTGGTGGTTAATTTTCATAACTTTCTTATATTCACTATCAATATGCAGCGTATGAGATTTATAAGGATGTGTACAAGTACACACCTTGATTGGTAATGGCAAAACCACCAAGCCGATAAAAAAATTGCCACACCGCCGTTCGGAATCGGCGTTAAACTGTAGGTCCAACTATGTGGTGTCAGAATGGGCCATTCAGGCCTAAGTGTGTCTCTCGACAGCCACTCCAACCTAACCTAACCAAAATACTTGTAAAATAATAAATCGCCATACAAATTCAATACTTAAATATCAATGATCTAAAACCCACAAAAAATTAAACACCATTTAAATTACAATCTACAATTAAATTAAACTCCGTTTAATTTTTTAATCCGAAACCGGCCCTAAGTCTCAGTATATAAAAAACTTGCAAGAAAATGACTGATATGTATTTCGTATTTCTCTATTACAAAACCGTTTCGTCTTCTGATTATATTTCCGCTCTTTGGTGATAACATTTAATTTTATTTAATAAATAATTATTATAATATTAATATTTTTGCAAGCAGATAGCAGTACAAAAAATGCGTACAGACCAGTTTTTTCCAGTATTATATATAACTACATATTTACTTTAATTGTTTTGTATTCATTATTTTTTCTGTGTGAAAAATTTAATTCAGACGAATATTGTCAGTTGATCTTTGCTTTTTCTTATATTGTTGCCATTCGAAATGAGTTTGTTATATACAATTAGTACAATATTGATATTATGATATTATTTCAAATTCAAGACTCTGCATCACTTACGGAAATTTCTTTCAAAACTCTCAAAAGTGCTTATTCCAATAAACACACTCAACGTTGTAAGGCCACAAGCCGCCCAACAAACAATTCGGATAACATTATTTTTCTTCATCATAAGAGAAAAATTTCGGTGGAAAAAGATTGTAGTAAATGCATTTGCAAGTTGATGTAAAATGAAAACTGACTATTAACGTCCATAAAAGCGAGTTGAATACATTTTCAAATAAAACTAATCATATGAACTAAGTCATGACATCTCTTAAAAATAATTAATTATATGATTTCAGTTAACATAACATACAATTCGAATATAAAAACAGGAATATTATGTTTATTCAAAATGAGAAGAAAAAAATAAATTTTTTGATTTTTCTCACAACGAAATTATCAGTGAATACATAATTTATCACTTATCATTAACAATATTCTTCTTTTATGGCACAACAGCCCATGGAGGGCCTAGACCGATCTTTTCGCTTCTACTAATGAAATACTTTGCTTATTAATTTCAACATGAGCAACTGGACTAAGAAAAGATTTACAGTGCAATTTGTGGGTTCTCATGTTTTCACTACCTTTTTTTTTATTTATTTATCGTTTACATTATCGTGTACAATTTGCCGACATTGTTGCGATTGAAAAATATTTGAAAGTTCCTAAAGGAAAAAAGTTTTTTTCGATACCGAAATGTACCTCATACAAAACCAGTGTTACATGTACATTAAGGTGCCTAACAAGAAAAAGTTAATGGCAGCACCTGTTAAAAATTAAGCTTGGTTTATTTTAATGAAGAGTAAATAAGCTGTCGTGAGCTGGTTTCATCTTGTTTATCGTAAAATTTATATTAGGTTACTTTTTAAAAGGTCACAAACAAATAGCATAACTGCTTTTAAAAATCGGACACAATGAAAAGCAAAATAGTCACCTGCAATAATTTCTCCTTGCTAATTTGAAGCAGGTTGTCCAACCAGAAACGTACCCCCAAAAAAAAGCTTTCTTTCGTACTTTCGCGAAAGCTTCGTCTTGAAATTGTACACCAAAAGGTCCAAAAACTTGAAGGAACGAAAAAAAGTCCCCTTTCCATAAGCTCTGGATCCGCTAATAGTTTTGTGTATCTGTTATACAGTAAGAATATCTTCAAAGTATTGGAAACTGATAGCAATCGTGTTGACCCACACAAGGAAATACAGGAAATCAATTAAGCTCAACTAATAAAAATGAATGCGCTAATAATTGTGTGAGGTTTGTTATTGTTGCTTATACTTTTCAATTTGCACAAATAACACAAAAAATTATAATAATAATTAATATGAATAACTCAAACGATATGGTTTTGAAATATTTTTTTTAAATTATTTCTTTTTTTTTTCTTTTTTTTATATATTTAATATACATAACAACACAGAAATGTAAAAGCAAAAAGAAACCACACGAAACGAGAAAGAAATTAACACAAAACGCCCCCATATTGACGTCATGTCCGCCACACTCAGAAAAAAAAAACAATTTTCATGAGCATGCAAATTACCACATTTGAGAAAATATTTAAACTCTAACAATATTTTCAAAATAACAAAGTGTTTTGAGACGTCATTCATACGTACATACATGCATACATACATCAAGACATAATACATATGTACCTACAATTTAACGTGGAGAAATAGGCACTTACTACAAAATTAGATGTGAAAATGTCATAATAACTATCCACACTTGAAATTTAAATAGAAACTAAATTTATGACCCAGTATTTTGCCACATTTTTCGAATAAATATAATTTGTGAATGGCGTCAAGTTTTAGTTGTAGAAAAGTTAAAAAGTTCGATTGCCCTAATAATATCTCAAGGTGCAGTATACGCAGAGAACTACGAAAAAAAGATCCAAAGAGAATTTCAATAAAACATCTTCCGTAGTAAATCAAATTCATTCTTAAAAGAAAAACAGAAAATCATCAGAAAGAGATAAAAAATAAAATAAATTGGCGTCAAGATATTAACAAAAACGCGCGAATTGAGTGCTGCCAAACTTTGACCTTGATGTCTTTAATTTCGAGACGAAGCAAGGAAAAATGCTGTCAAGTTATTTTCTGTTTCTGTTCTGTGCTTTTCGTTCGTTCATTAGGCTTCAATATTTTTGTTCTTATTTTTAAATGTGTATGTGTGCATGTGAATGTGTTTTTCTTTTTTCGTTCGAGTTATTTATACAAAAATGACTCTTAAATCATTTCATTAATAAGTGTTTCTGTGAATAACAGTCTGAGCAGCCGCAGAAGTAGAAATAACATCAGGAATAAATAAATAGAAAAGTATTCAGTTTATTCATTCAAAATTTTTAACCAAGCGTTTGAATTGATTCTTATGAAATATTTAAAAGAAAGGTTGCAATGTTGAGCATTGTTACACGTTTACATACTTAAGAATGTTTTTTGGGTAGAATTTTAACAATTACGGAAAAATTTCTCGATATCACTGGTCATACACACACATACATACAAGGTGCCACTAGAGCAATCACCCGATAGCTAAATCTATTTAATATTTTTATTTGAACTTTGAATTTTGTACTGTAATTTACATTGTTTAAATGTTGGCATCCAGTGTTAATTTATATTTGAACCCTTTTTATGGCATATCCGTACTATTCCATCACTTTTCGCAATACATGGTTTGTCTACGTGTATTCTACTTCTGTTAACTTCACAAATGTTGAAGTCGCAATGGCAATGTGTAAGACGCCATTTGCAGAAATAAGAACATCTTTGCATAGTCACCTGTTGGCCGTGCCGGACATCAAACTACACGGAACCCTTAGGGGTAGTCCGGCACACTAAAAAATACGCCACGACGACCACAATTGATCAACTTTACTTACCATAAATTCACGCGGCCAAATACTGAACTTTTCCTTTTTATAAATAAAAAATTTAAATAGTTGGTATACAAAAAGCTGCGAATTTCATAACGTGAATTTCATAGCTCCTACGAGCTGTGAGAACCAGTGTGACCAACTTTGATTTTCAAAATCCGCTAAAATCAAGAATAAAACGCGTATTTTCTTTAAAAACGCGCTCAATTTTTCTCTTATAAAAGTGCGAGAAAACTCAATACATTTAAAATTTTACACTAATACACGCACACATTTGCTACTTCTAGCCAATGAAAATTTCTTCGATTTTTCGAAGATATTACGTATTCTGAACTTACAGCACTTACTTACTTGGACGTGTAAACTCGGGGTAACTACAAAGTAGAAGATTTTCAACGTTGTTTCACAAAGCTGTGGTTATCACATCATATTTTACTCTCGTGCTCGGTCTAGGTGGTTACATTTAGTTCGTTGCAGAGTAGCTTTTGGTCAAAATGTAATCCTTTGTGTAATACTATTTTGAATGTAATGATACTGTTTTGTAAAATAACTCAGTGCCACCCTGAATGCTCGGCGTGCTCGTTGTTCATTTCACTCAGCATATCATGTTCATTAAGCTGATGTTACACGGTCAATGTTTTGCTGTCAATGTTTTCTGTTTTTACTCTCTTTTCATCGTTTTGTTTGATGCCCTGTTAGGCTGATGTTACACGGTCAATGTTTTGCTGTCAATGTTTTCTGTTTTTACTCTCTTTTCATCGTTTTGTTTGATGCCCTGTTACACTATCAGTTTTTTTGCTGAATGTTTTTTTTTTTAATACTTTTATCTGCAACTATGTTTTTCCAACTAAAAAGTATTTAATTGTATTTTGGAGTGAATGAAAATTCAACAATTGGAATGGAATTGGATGGAAAATAATTATAATGACAAAATGAGATAATATTGGTGGAAATAGCCACAAATTATACAAAAAATATTGCATTTATATATGAAAAACGCAGAAAAATAATTTTCAAAATTTGCGAACTATTAAAATAAGCTCCGCCATTTTGTTACTTGGCTATTGAATTGCCATGTTTTTATAAAAATTATTAAGTAATTTTTTAACAGCACTCATTTTTACAAGCAAACAAAAGCCAAACAACGCAAAGGGTGGCAAAGAAAAAAAATGTATTTATAAGTTAGTAGAAAGTCTAGTATTTTTCATAAAATATTAGTATTTTCCCAGAAAATGCAACAGTTCATCTTCAGCAACCCCATTTTATTTGAAGTGATGCAGGTTTTTTTCCTCACTAAAAAAAATTTGACGTGAAATGTGTTCATCCTCTCTTTTGCTCAGAGTTCATTTTTCAAAACAACAACAATTTCATTGTTTGACAGCAAAACATTGATCGTGTAACATCGCCCTTACACTATCAGTTTTTGCTGAATGTTATTTTTCTATGTTTTTCCAACAAAAAAGTATTTATTTGTATTTTGGAGTGGATGAAAATTCAACAATTGGAATGGAATTGGATTGAAAATAATTATAATGACAATGTGGTGGAAATAGCAACAAATTATACAAAAAATGTTGCATTTATTTATGAAAAACGCGGAAAAATAATTTTTCAAATTTGCGAACTATTAAAATCATGTCCAACACTTTGTTACTTGGCCATTGAATTACCATGATTTTATAAAAATTATTAAGTAATTTTTTTAACAGCACTCATTTTCACAAACAAACAAGAGCCAAATAACGCACACGGTGGCAAAGAAAAAAATGTATTTAAAAGTTAGTAAAAAGTCTAATATTTTTCATAATATATTAGTATTTTCCTATAAAATGCAACAGTGTATCTTCAACAACCCCATTTTATTTGAAGTAATGCAGGTTTTTTTCGTCAGTAAAAAAATTTTAAGTGAAATGTGTTCATTCTCTCTTTAGCTCAGTGTTCATTTTTCAAAATGAAAAAGGGAGTATTTTTGTTGTTGTCCATTGTTGGATTTTAATGTTGTAAAATGAAGTAGGTACAAAAATTACAAAGCTTCGATAAAAATTTTTGTTAGGAAATGGATTATCTAGCGGAGCATTTAGTGTCTTTTAAATTGAAAAAACGCGCTGAGCGCTAAATCACTTTTTTCCGCGTTTTGATTTTCAAAAAGCACTAAATTTAGCGGGAAAAGCTCTGAGTTGGCAACGCTGGTGAGAGCCCGTTGGCCTCACATGACACTCAACGTGTTAACAACACTAATACTAACAAAAAAAATTTTAATTTTTTACAAGGACTGTAAAATAGAGGAGCGATTTTAAGTTTTATAATTAAATTTTATATCAATTATTGAATTTGAACAAATTTTATTTCACTTGGTTTCATGTTTACTACTAGCATAAGTAGTATAGCAACATAAGACTACAAAAACAACAGCCAAAGACAACAATACAAGAGTCACTGACATAAGGTTTTTATTTTAGAAGTTGATCTCTTTGCTTGAACATGCTGATTAGTACATTTCTTTTTTTTCCAATTTTTGTTTGTTGCTGTTTTTATGTATATAACTAGGTATATACATATATATTTAAATTAATTGTTAGCATTAACACAACAATTTGTTGAATTAACACAAGAGATTCGTTATCGATTAAAAGTAAGGTTGTGCTTTTGTTTCTGTTTTAAATTTCTTGCTCTTTAATCTAAACAAATAATCTTGCCAAAAATGTGATTCTTTCATTTGCTATATGATTTTCTTCTATTTGTTTAGGATTAAAATTTTAATTACCTGCAAACATATAGGAACATTATTTTTTGACAGAAGTGAGGCGTGTTGTGCTTGCAATGTTTGAATGTGTATTTGTGTTTTTTCACAATTCAAATCCATAAAACTGCTATAACACAAAGCAACAAATAATGTTTTTTTTATTTCCCACGGCTCAAAAATTATTAACGTATCGTTTTCGGTTACTTCAACATGAAAAAATGGCAAACCTCCAGAGTAATAGCCATATTCATATATTTGTTTGTAATCGTGTTTTCGAAAATGGCTCTAACGATTTCGATGAAATTTACAATATAGGGGTTTACGGGAGCGAAAAATCGATCTAGAAATCGTTTTCTCGGTGTTTTCCCGCACAAAGCCTATTCAATACTTTATTTTAAAAATTAAAATAAACAAACAGAGGGAAATGAAACTTCATGATGTTGGAAAAATAATTAAATTTTTATAAACAAAAAAGTAAGAACGTTAGCAAAATGTTGCTTCAGGATGTTCTAAACATGCATGAATCAATAGCGCTAGGAGAACAAATGTATTGGATTCTTAGAGGAAAACAAATAGCATTCGTTGGTAATATACTTCTTGCAGTTAGTTAATGGCGCTTCTGAATTCAAATGCTTTTTCATCGATGGCCTCGGTGGCACTGGTAAAACCTTTATCTACAAAACTCTATGCTGCATTATTGGCAGAGGTCACAACGTAAATTGGCCGGTATCGCTTCAATACTGTTGCCTCAAGGCCGAACTTCTCATAAAATCTTCAGACTTAAAGTACCACTTACATCATAGTCGGTTTCAAGCATTTAACCAGGATCAACCAATGCAATGGAGTTAGCACAAATTGTTACTTTTCTTATAGATGAAGCGCTTATGATTCCCAAATATGGATTGAATAACATGGACCAACTTCTGCGCACCATTGCAAATCCGGATGATTTACCTTTTGGAGGCAAAGTAATAGTATTGAAAAAACTTGAAAGATACGAAAGAAAGAAGTAAAGCTCGGTTGCCCAGGTACTTGCTTAATTTATTAAGAAACAGGCAAATTGAATTAAAAATTTTTATTTTTCCAAATCCAGAAGATGGCATTTAATTATTTAGCACACGACATAATCGCAAGAGAGAATGAAAACTTTGTGGTAGATCGGGCAAATTTACGTCTTGTTGATGACCCTCTCCATTTGGATGATGAAAATCCGTCAATTCTGCATTTTTTGTAAAAATAATTCAGCATTTTGCTTATTTGCGCTTGCGTTGCGCGCGCACTTCGTTTGCTTTCACTTATTTTATCACACAAAATCAAAAATTAATAAATAAAAAACAATAATGGAAATCAGTGATGAAATTTCCAAATTTCAAATTGTACCTAATTTAATAAAAAAGTTGTACCTAAATGAGCATAAATGTACCTAAAACATGTCAATTGTACCTAATGTACCTTGTAGTTAAAAAAAGTCGGAAAAAGGTACAATTGTACCTACTTTTTCATCACTGATGGAAATGTCATTTGCCAACGTTGCCTTTTTTTCACTTTTTTTTTAGCGATAATTGTAGCTAAGAATTTTTAGCGAAAATTGTCGATAACACAGAGTTACAGAATCAGTGCATCGACATCGTTATTGCGATAACGATTGTCGGTCGCTAAGAAAGTTACAGAATCGCACCCCTGTTGTCATATGTTACGTACGCACTTGTTGAGTTACATTTTTGTAAAACACTTTCACTTTCAAAAAATATCAAAAATTGCTAACCCATTGCCACGCCTTGTAGAAATTCGGTATGAGGTGTCTGAGGCTAACTTCGTGTTGAGCAGTGTTATTTGTCTATACCGAGGTTATTGTTTAGTCTGAAATCTAGATTTGAAATGAACGTGACACCTCATATACAACTCCAATGTTTTTAGGGTACAACTCCTGTGTTATTTACAGTATAGTACTTCTGTTTCTGAGCAGGCTATAGATTTGCTCCGAATTCCTAAATACTCGTATATCTCCAGAACCATTTACAGTAGGTACAGTCCTTAGATTTGGGATAAGTATTTTGGTTTCCCAATGTCATTCTACAGGAAAAATGTGGGTGAGATTGGGCAAAAAGGAGCGGAATCTCCCATACGTATATTGGCTGAATTTTCATTACAGGATATATGAGGAACCGTGCCACCACAATGTTTTTGTACGATATATCTCCGGAACTATTTACAGCAGAATACTGAGATTTGGTACAAAAACGTTATCATTTTTAACGTTAGTTAATAATGCTATGGCACAAGAAAAAGTGTGTAAGATTGTAAAAGGGGCATGGAACCTCTCCTGCAAAAAAAATTCATGAAACGGCATATCTGGACAACCATAGCAATAAAAACGGCAATTCTGGGGCACTAAATAAAGGAAGACCATAAAATTTTGTGCTTTAAGTTATAGTACTTAAGACGACCTCGATAGTCAACACACCTTGGTTGGTAATGGCAAAACCACCGAGCTGATAAAAAATTGCCGCATAGCCGTTCGGAATCGGCGTTAAACTGTAGGTCCAACCATTACCACTGTGGTCCAGTGGCAGATTGCCAGACTCTTGTCTCTGGAGACCCGAGTTCGATTCTCTGCTTGGGTATGTTTCTTATCTATCTTTCTTTCTCTCTTCCTTTCTTTCATAACTTGGGGCTTTGGTATCTTATAGGACGCAGTGCCTGACTTTCAAATCGTCCTTCCTTCATATAATAATAATAGTACTTAGGAAAATACAGTCGTTTTTAGACAGAAGATACCTCTCATGCAAATTAAATTCCCGTGCGAAGGCCTGCGCTCAGTTTTTTGCATTAATTATGTAACATTTACGAGCTACCACGTATTCTTAATTACACAAGATAAAATTTTAAAATGTTTCTTGTAAACTTCTTTTAAATTGGATTATCTTTTAACATGGTTGATCCAAAAAGAGGGATGAATTTTATAAAAAAAAACTTTTGATGCATTCCAAGTAAAGAAAAATTATAATTCTTTTTTAACAATTTTTAGAATTTTTTCTCTTTAAATTTGTTTAAAAAATGTAAATGACATATGGGTCAAAAAAGTGAAATGAACCGCTTGAACAATTTTTTGCTTGAACTTATAAGATAACGATATTGTTTGATGAGGGTACAAAAAACTTTTAACCCCCAAAATTTTTTCCCAAACGGCAACTTATTTTGCAAATAGTCGTGAGTTGAAAATTAGAATATTGATATTTTTATTTATTTATATCTCGGAGAAGAATAGAGATAATTAAAAGATTTTTGTTTTTAAATGAATTTAAATGTTTGTGTGGTTGTTGTAAAAAATTATTTTACTCAAGTTGTAGTAGAGCATGATCTCCGCTTCACTTGAAAAGTAGATTTTCCTCCTTTTATATGTAGTGATGATTCGATACAAGTAAATACGAGTAAATACTCGATGCTTTCAATTCGATTCAAGTACTTTTTTCACTCGATACCAAACTATAAGTATTTTACTTGGTATCGAAAAAAAGGGTCAGTATCGGATACTCGATGCTTTTGGAAAACATTTATTTACAAAACTGAAATATTACTATACAATATTTAAGATTGTGAGTCGTATTGCAATATTTTACAGCAATTATATTTCAAAATGGTATTGAACATTTTCATATCATAATATTCGTACTGCAGCATTATTCATACTCATATTACAATTTTCCAAAAAAAATTGGACTTCAATAGTCCAGTATTGAAGCTTTAGAAAATATAGCCGACCATATATGTAGAATATACCTAATGTATATTGAAACCTTTTCATTAAAATGAAATATTTTTAACATTTTTTTTTTTGCGTCAGGCACCTCAAACGTATTTTCATTTCGCATGTTTCAAGTAGAAATATCTTAAAAACATGACTTATAGATGAAAAAATCTGTACGCCATCGTGATCAGAGAAATGATGTATGAGTAGTGCAATTTGTCTCTTCAAACGAGTATTCGATACAAGTACACATTCGATAAATAATAAGTAAAAGTATCGATACTATGTTGGTATCGAATCAACACTATTTATATGTAATACACCACCAAGTAAAAAAGATCGTATCTTGAAGCCATAAGCTGTTTTTATACTTTCACACCATTTTTTCAAACCTGAATGTACTATTTTAGTCCAACTTTATACATTTAGGTATAATGCACAACCCTGATACTACTTTTTGAGTCCAACTCTATAGAATAGAGTGAGAAATGCAAAAAAGAAAATCAACTGATGTCATTTTGCGTTTGGGTTTTAACTGATTTTTAAGTTTTTATAGAAAACTTTTGTGTATAATACGAATAAAAACAAACATGAAAGAAAAGCTTTGTAATTGATTTTTTTAAGGATTTTTCTTTCAAACTGAACTGGTTTTCAAAGATTAATGTATACAATCCAATGTTTTATTCAATGTTTGTATAATTGCAAAACGTTTGCATGCACTGTTTGTATAAATGCAATATTCTTGTACTTATTCAAGGTTTGCATAAATGCAAAAACCGCATAAGCACACAAAAAATCTGGAAAAATCCGATGTACATTTATCCGTACTTTTCTGTAGTATCTTCATCAAACAATATCGTTATTTTAGAAATCCGAGCAAAAACTTGTCCAAGCGGCTTATTTTCATTTTTTACCCAAAAGTGATTAAAAATTAATTTTTTGTTTCCGAAAAACCGTGTAAAAAAGTCGTTAGTAGATGATTAAAAAAACCGAGCAAAACAAGTTCATGCTAAATTTTTCATCCAGATAATAATGATATGTTTAACAAAAATGACCTAAACTATCAGCTGCTCCATGAAAAATATTTTCAAATTTTTACTTTACTTTTTGAAATCTATGAGTATAGAAACATCGCATTTCTTTCTTTCACTACTGGTGTTTTTATTTTTGCTGTAGCTGCCTGCCACATATCAAACTATCAAATCATAAATATTTTTCGATTGTTGTCGAATTTTCAATTGCTCTTTTTTTTACTCTTCTGTTCTGCCACTTTTAATTAACATACATATATTGAAAAGGTGGGGAATATAATATACAAGCATACCCAACGCTAAAAATTAATTCTATTCCAATTTGCTGTGCATCTAAAGCGCACACAAAATAACGGAACTAACGCATCACATAGAGTTGCTTGCATACAACTACAACTACTATCTTGTAGCCAAAATTAGGATTTATTTTTCGCGAAAACATACATAAAGAGGGAGAGAGAAAGGAATAGGGAGGCATAGTGGAATAGAAAGAGAATGAGGGAGCATTGGCAGTTACTCAATTTCAGTTACCGCATTCAGTTTCTGATTTAGTTATATACAGGGTAGTCCTGTTAAGTCCACATAACTTTCCGAAAATAAAATTGTTCTGGTCATAGGGTATATTTTTAACCTCTACTGAGATACATTGTGTTTAAGGTTTCCTTAGGGAAATTACTTATCACCAGATATTGCATCACAACTTCCATAATATTGAACGTAAATCAAAAAAAAAAAAAATAACAATCAAGCATTTTAAATAGAAAATGAATAGACCTTTATTTTGACGTTACATTTATAAGGAATAACTTTTTTATATTGGAAGCATTTCAATATCATCTTCAATATTGTGGAAGTTATAATGCAATATCTGGTGGTATATTTCTGAGGGATTTTCTAAAATACCGTGTATTTCAGTGGAGGTTGGAAATAAACCGTATGTTAAGATTACTTTTTTTTCAAAATTAACCAAATTATTAGTACTTCTTAAAGTTAAATATGTAGACTTAAACCGAACCACCCTGTTTATATTTGAAAAATTAGCATAACGCGATACTTAAATTAACGATTTATCAATAAACAGTAAAAAAAGGAACAACAAAGAGACAAATTCTGCATACTGAACTTATGAATATTTAAATAATTTAATAAAACAAAATGTATTGTTAATCAAAGACGAAACAAAAAAGAATTATTAAAAAAAAGTAACATATTGGCGCCACAAATGCGAAAGCTGACGCGACTATCTGTCTTTATTTATTGTTTTATATGTATTTTGTTGTACTACTCATATGTATGTGCTTACATCTATAGTAGTGATGTAACGGATGTTAATTTAACGGATGCGAATACGAATACCAAAAGCTAAATATGGAATTTCATATAATAGTTATTTCCGGATTCGTGAAGAAAATATTTGTATCATCAAAAATTATAAGTAGCGGTAAATTATATTTAAAGACAAAAGTTTTACTGTTTTCCGGCTTTATTAGGCAAGCGCAGTGAGCGCAGTTTGCCCAATTCAAACATTTGTTATACACTCGGGAAAAAAATTCGGAATGCAAATGTCAAAATTATTCGAATGCAGACATCCGTTACATCATTAATCTATGTTTTTGGTTATTAAATACCATTCTAATTGGGTTCTGATTTCGGAACTTCAGAAAGTCATATGGTGAAGAAGAGAACTAAACCTAGATCTTATGTTTATAATCTCTCAAAAAGTGGTTGAATTATTATTCTGACCAGTGCTTTAATTTGATTTGAATAAAAACTCAAAATTGTTTGTCTTGAAATATAAAATCATTTCGGATTAATTTGAAATTGCACATCATAGAAGTTTTAAAAATACTTAACCTAAAAATGTATCTTTCTTTTATCTTTTCAGAAGGCGAGCAGTACAAGATACAAGCACAAAACCATCTTCAATCTAAATATCATCTTTATTAAAACAAAAATATTGCAATTCATCAATTTGTTTTACGAGAGGATGAGGGAAACTGATGGTCCCCGGCAAATTCACCGAGGGCATTGAAGTTTCAACAAATTAGATTGCCACACTACATGGATCGCAGAAATGGCGACGATCCTTTGGCGCCTCCTCGGCCCCCTAAGTTATTACCTCGTGTGCATCGTCCAAGGGCCCCAGAGCCAACGATGATGAGCGCTGCGACAACAGCGACGGCGACAACAATAGCAACGACAGCACATACATCAACACCGCAATGTACAAATAGCAATCAGCAAGAACAACATTTGAGTAATATCAACAACAATTCAAGTCAACAACAACAACAGCATCATAGTATTACGACGGCGACGACAACGACGAATCTGTATAGTCACAATAGAAACAACAATACTAATAATCAAAATACTAATAACAATAATGTTAATAACGTCGTCATAACGGTACAGCCCGAATTTGAAGACCAAATTCACCATTTAACCATTCTGCCACAAAGACCAAGCAGCTTAAGTCGGAATAGCAGCCAGGTAAGCACTTCGTCTTTGTCATCGATAACGGCCGGTAATAGTTTTGCACGCCGGCGCCCGCCACAGCCTACCGGCATCAATATAATAACTCCTGGCGCCGCTGTGCCCTTGCTTACAATTACTGGCAACGGTAGTATAATAAGTGGCGGCAGCAGCACCAACCTTGGCAGCAACTTCCTCAGTCATTTCCATAACGCCGACCCAGTACCCGCATCACCAGTCACACTGGCGCAACCGCGACCCGAATCCGAACGGCTCACCAATGAGTATGTGGAAACGCCGCTCCGAACGGCACAGCAGTTACAGCTGCTGCACGCATCCCGAGCGCAACACCCAGCAGGTCAACATGACAACGGTCAGACGACAACGCACCACCTGCTACTATTGCCGCAGCGTGAATCACGTCAGCACCAGCAGCAGCAACTACATTCAACAAACCGCCTGGCAGGAACTGCAGGTTCAGCGAACGTCACGACGGTCACAGAAGATACGGACGGCTTCTTACATTCACATAATAATCACAACCACAAATTGTCGACGACGTCGACGGCGGCGACGAAGACGTCAACAACAACGTGTCCACACACGGGGAAAGTTGCACCACCTTCGCGCGGCTTTGCCACACCTAGTGTGCAACCCATCACGCAGCCAATCACCAAACAACCCGCCTTGTCATCAGTCAACAACATCAACTCCTGCAAATTCGCAAAAGACCTACCCGCCTTCGACGATCTGCTCGATCTGCACAACATCGCAACCGGCATAGCCACACCACAGGGAATGGTATCGGCAGTTAATGGCGCCAGCCCCCTCGGCACACCCATTATCATTGGAGGCGGCGATCCCATATCCCTCAATCCAATCATGTGTCCGCACTGCGAACGCTGCCGCTGCGAACAATGCCAAAGTCCACGTCCGTTGCCACAGACATGGATATGCAACAAGAGCTGCCTTTGCAGCGCCGAATCCATTATCGATTACGCATCGTGTCTCTGCTGTGCAAAGGCGCTTTTCTATCACTGTGCACGTGACAATGACATGGACTGCGATGATGGCTCAGGCACACCGTGCGTGGATAATCCCTGCTCCTGTGGTCCATACAAACGTACACAACGATGGGGCTGGCTGGGCGCTCTCTCACTTGTACTACCATGCTTATGGTGTTACTGGCCAATGCGCGGATGCGTGTCACTCTGTGAAAAATGTTACGGCCGATATATGGGACGTGGCTGTCGCTGTCAGCATATCGGTTCCACTTCCAGCATGTTACCTATCGCACAATTAGGCACCAATGACAATGGTGTGGTCGGCAATGGACAAAGTCCGGGAAGCCAGATGGCGACATCAAAGTCAATGGGCGGAAGCGGTGGTGGCCATCATCACCATCATCATCATAGCGAATGTAGTGCTTCGAGTAGAATACTACGAAAGGGAGAGTTTACGCCCGAAAAACGATTACTTGACTCGAGTCCAGAATACTAAGTGCAAACTCGGATGTAAATGGGAATTGACGATAAGGGAGCGTTAGGGATTAGATACTAAAGGACAAGCGAAAACACTATATAAGTATATGTAGAGAGCAACTTTCACAAGAAGACGTAGCATAAATGCGACGAATATGCATTGGGAAAACCACGGAAGCACAGTGAGAGTAGCAACTAAAGTAAATCTGCAATTCTCAAAACAGTTTGAGAAGCACTCTAGTTATTGTTGCATTTAATTCACTTGTTAAGACGTGCTCTTTCTCTTTCATCTTCCACATTTTTTCTGCTACATATTCGGCATAAAGATTTTGACCATTGTTATTTCAAAAATAATAATATGCAAAAGATACACTCACTCACATTTAATAAAATAAGATCGACTACCAAATTTCTACAAGAAAAAACATCATTTGAAATTGTCATTTTGTTAACACTTCTGCAAAATGTTTAAACAATAATGGCAATATATTTAATGTAAATGAAAAACTCACACCCTAAAGCTCCTTAACATAAATTACAAAAAAAAACAAAGAACGAAAAAAATTATGATGTAAAAATATTAAAAAGAAAAAATGAAATTCAAATAAAAAATAAAAAATTCGTATAAATACTTATTATCATACATATATATGAATAAACATTTAAATAACCAAAGACTGCAAACAGATAATTATTAATTATTAGAAATGTTATTTAAATTTTTTAGCCTTTTACTTTATATTTTATTTTATTATTACTCCTTTTAAGTTTTCAACTACTTATTTAATATCTTTAATTTCTTGTTTATTCTATTTTACACTTTTGTTCAACATCTAAGTCAAGTTTAAATGTCAAAATGATTAGAAATTTTTAAACATTTAACTTTTTGCTTAATGAGTAATTCCATTAATTTTTCCATTACACGAAGAATATACACAAATATAACACTTGAGTCGATACAAATAAAGCAGTCTAAGACCACTTCCTAAAATTTATTAAATTTCTAGCTTCGCAAATATTTCTCCAACATTCAAATTCTTTGAAATAAGCTAAGGGATCGAAGATTTTTTCAAAATAGCTCAAGGCCTCGTATACGTGCAAATCAAATAGGACTAACTAAGCCCCTCTAAACCGAACGTATAACATCATTTGACTAATATTTCTATTGAAAGCTAAAATTTTGTTTTGTGGAATTTTATGAAAATCAAAAGCTTTTTCTTTTATTATATCTGGCTAAGTCAAGAATAAAAGCTGGTATATTTTAAATTTAACTTTACTTTCCATTGTGTTTTTCTTCGCGTAACGTTGCCAAAAACTATTTTCTAAATATTTTTGTTACATAAGTAAAAATCTGAATTTGCCGAAATTGTTTCATGGAGAATTTAGCGACTTTGCCATGTACCGACTCAATTCGCTTATACATATATATTACTACAGGAAGATAAAACTAAAACAAAACTGAAATGAAGAACAGGAAAGGTAAACGAGCAAAAGAAACACGTATATATTTACCACTGACATTCAAAGGCGAACTAGAGAGCGACAGAACAACAAAAAGTGAAGAGAGTGTGGGGAGGGAGGGCCTTATTCTCGCCGAAATCCCTACGTGACGGTAGATTAAAAAGTTATTAAAACGTATGAGCAATGCAACCATTCCCTGGTATGAATATGCGTTTTTCCTAGTAACAAATTTACGCCTACCTACCATAGAATTATTTCTTCGATTGCGTTCCTGGTATTGAAATTGTGATCGGACCGTTTCAATTCATACAAAGACGAAGAATTCTGATAAATCAACTTATTTATAGAATAGCTGAAACCGCAATATCAGATATATCGAAAATGTTATATAAAAAAACGAATGAGGCCATCCACATATTCTATATAATTTAGTGGCTCAACCCAACGGGGAACGGTAATTCAACCAAAGGAATTACGATCAAAATCCAAGAGGAATTTCAGCCAAAAAAAAATGTATGAAAATATTTTTGTCTAATTTCGTTATGTTTAGCAAACACACAAAAAAAAAGAAGGAACTTCAGCCAAAATTTTTTGGCTGAATTTCCTTTTTCTTAATTGCCTAACAAAGAACGAATTTCAGCCAAAACCCAAAAAATCCATTTTGGTTTATTTTCCTTACTAAAAAGGCCAAAAAAGTATATTTCTTCTTTATCGGTGAGTTTTATCACAAAAGGAATATTTCTGAATTTAATCACAAAAGGCATGATATTTTTTGGTGTGTGGTTCTATACCGCAACAGGGTGTTTTAACTGTAGCTACCGTTGTAGTACAATATATGGTGTTTGTTATGTTATAAAAAATCTAAAATTTGGCTCAAATTCCTTTTGCTTATGGAAAATAAGCCAATACTAAATAGGAATTTAGACCAAAAAGATTTTCGGTCGAATTTCCTTTTCTAATATGCATTTCAACCAAAATCAAAAAGGAATTCCTTGGATTGATTTCAAAATAGAAGGAAACTCGTCCAAAAACTTATTTTGGCCTAAATTCATTTTTTATTAGTTGGAACTCCTTTTTGATTTTGGTCGAATTTCACAAAGCCCAACCCAACCACTTTTTTGAATTTTAGTACGCTATAATTTATAGCTTGTGAATGACACACACGTTAGAAAAAATAAAATGCTCATTCAGATCTTAATGATTGCTTTTTTTTTGGGTTTCAGTCGGTTTTCAATTAGCAAACGTACAAATATCGTCTTGGCATAAATGTTACAGAAAACATCTATTACATTTTTTATTGAGAATAATTTCCTTTCGAAACCCAAACTATTTATTTATGAAAGCCCTTTTGAAACGATAACTCTCACTCTAATATATAACTATAATATATTTTTATTACAATGCACCTTGGAATAAATTTATTTTTTTTTTTTTGTACGTAAACATTGCATTGAAACTTCATCAAAGAGTCACGAGTTCAAAAAAAGCTGCTAAGGGACGCCAGCCAATGTCAGTTAAAAAATAATAGAGAAACAAAAACCATAATTTTTGCTTCACTGCAAAAATTTCACAAAATTTTTTTTACTAAAAGATAAATTTCATAGAAATGTATTTTATATAGCAGACTTTATATATAGTATAGACAAAAATATAAAAAGTATAATAATATTAGAAACAGAAATTGAAAACTAAACCACAGTTGTAAATATTATTTTTACTACAGGAGGAAAAAAGAAATCTTTTGAAATTAGTACATAAAACCCAAAAATTAAAAAAAAAAATGATGGGAACCTTTTGCTACAATATATGTAACTCCACGGCAACAAAAATAATTAAACAAAAAACACAAAATAATACAAACAAAACCTATTTACAACAAAAGGAATCAAAAAAATACTATGAAAACAAAAACATCAAGTTGTCACATAAATTTAAAAACTACTATTTTGTTAAAAAAAACAAAAATAAAAAACAAAAGAATAACAGCCTAAAGAATTAAATAATTATATAATACAATTAAATTATTTAAAGATAAATACAAATCAAACGAAAACCAATTTAACAGTAAGCATTATTTTAATGAAAAACAAAACAACTAAAACTAAAAATAAAATATAGGAAGAAAACACTAAATTTAAAACTAAAACTCCTTATATATAAGCGCTGCGTAAGAGCGAAAAACAAAGAACACAGAATATTTATTTTATTTGTATATTTTAATTTTAATCAAACACAAAATGTATGTAATGTTTTTAGAATGTATGTTCCGTTTAAACAACAACAGCAACACAAAAATATAATGAAATAAAAAAATCATAAAATACTAAATTCGAAAATTGTATTATTTCAATATGGTTCCACAGTAGCTTCTTATTTCATGAAGTACGCAATTGGGAAAAGTATTTTAATTTGAGCCCGCTATCTTCTGCTGAGTGCTTAGCCTTAGGGTGATTGGTGTGGAAAATTATAGGAAAGGTCGCTTTAACCATAATACTTCCTTCTGCCATATGAATAAATTAATCCATCTGAAGTGAAGGAATGCCAATTCCACTTATAAGATGAAAAAAATGAAAAGATTTTATGAAGAGGTTATAGTCATAGTCGGCTCTGAACTAAAACTCAGTACAGATTTAACAAAAACCCATTTTCTACACCAAGTTCCATAGTTCAACGAAAACTTTATAAGGAAAGTGTAGATTTTAGCAATAGATTCCTCAAATTCCAGATATCAAATGCACTTGAAACAACGTATTATTATATGCTTTTTAGAAAGAAAATATTTTTAAATTAAATTTTATGTTTTTCAAATATTTTTCTTAATGAATCGGCGAGTGCGTATCGTCAGTGCAGCGATCACTAAGTACAGATTTGAAAAATCAAAAAATACTAATCTTCAATTTAAACTTAAAATTCTTCAAAAATCGGTTGAAAATTAAGAGCGACGTGGCTTTTTGAATCAAAAATTTCTTTGTTCAGTTTTAAAGGGAAGGTGGAGGGGTATTACATTTAAATAGTGTCAAGCTAATTCCTTTGTCTGTCCGATCACTGAACAAACTGGCGAGAATCTAATAAAGCATGAATCGATATTATATTCATTTTCAGTGATAGTCAACCTGCGATCAATCAAACCCCTAAGTGCCTGGTTATATTGGTGCTCAGTGTTCAACGAACACAAAACATTTTCTCCTATGCTCGGTCGAGGTGGTTACATTCAGCTCGTTGCAGAGTTGCTTTTTGTCAAAATATACTCGTTTGTTTAATACTATTTTGTATGTGATGATACTGTTTTGTAAAATAACTCATTGCTACCCTGAATACTCGGCGTGCTCGGTGTACAATACACCGAGCATATCGTGTTCGGTGTGAGAGTGAGTAACGACTCTCACTTTGTGTTCGGTGCAACAACAATTTCATGGTGTTTGCTGAGCATACTCGCAATATAACCACAGCCTTAGTGAAAAACTTTTCGGCACATTCGCTTTCAGTAAATTTGATATTACGAAGCCGAAAATGGGGCACCAGATTCCAGATTTTGAAGAATTGTGAACCGACTAAGTTTTTCAAGATATTGTGACATATTGAGCTCATAACTGGTACAACATAAACACATTCGTTGTTCTGGGGGCCAACCGGCAATATGGTTGCTCGATATTTACTCGTGCATACACATAAATACACCAAACTTTCGTTCTGTAGCTGTAATCAGTTCCTCTGCATTGGGGTGCAAAAAATATTCCCCTAGGTTGAATAAATCACTAACAGCATAAATAAAAATATAAAAAATAAAGCACACATTTTCCCCCACTTTAATTGAGTGTGGTTGCCTTAACATCAACAAACACATACAATATCACCAACAACAAAAATCAAAGAAAAGTACTTTTAATAAATTTATTTGCTTCTCAATTGCGAACAAAAAATGAAAATTAAAGCGCTGCAAAACAGAAAAATGCGTTTCCCTTTGCAATATTTAATATAAAAGTTGCATGTAAAAATAAGTACAAAATTATTATAAAAATAAATAAAAATAAATAAAAATATTGCCAACAACAACAACTATACACAGCAGTAAGCAGCAAATTAACTAACAACAACAACCTACTACAACGACTATTACCATTTCCCTTTCATTTAATTTTTTAAATTTTCATTTACTTTTTCTGCTTCTTCTTCTTCTTATTTTTTACATAGATTGGCATGTTTGGTTTTTCAACTCATTTGAACTGAATTTAGTTCAAAAAAATTATGCACTTGCAACATTCGTTCGCGGCCACGGAGGCGCAGCGCGTCGCGGATGCTGTTTTGCTGTTCTTGCAGCATTTTACTTATATAGCATCAGCGTCGTCGGCTTCTGGTTTCCTGTGCTGTGTACTGTCTGTGTTTTTGTTGTTTGCACGCCCGCAAATGCGCTCAATGCACTTTCGCATATGTGTGTGTGCATTTAAAAATAAAGTATCCGCTGAACAACAACAATATTTATGCCTGCCATACTGCTATGTGTACGAGCGTGTGTACGCCTGTGTCTGTCTGTGTCTGTGAGTGTGTTTGAATCGATTCCCTATGGGAAATGAAGTAAGGGCTGAAATTTGCAAAGTAAGGTGTAACTTACTTTTTAATTGTTTTGAGACTCCATAATTGATGCAATAGCAAATGCATTAACGCGTTTTAATTTTATTGCTTTTTCAGGACAAATATATTTACTTTCTTCTTTTTTCTCGAAGAAGAAGAGTACTCAGGGATTGTCATCCTAGGACCTACATTGTAAAAAATAAGCAGACATTTAATTTGAAGATTCATTGATTGATTACAATTCAGTGCTGAGAATTTCTGTATACATATGTAGGTATGTATGGTTTCAGTGATTAAATTCCTGTTGGGTTGCTGCTGACTGTTTGTGTACGAATTCGAATATGTGAAGAAACTACGAGTACAAGTACGAGTACGAGAGATAAACAAACTGCCAGTTCACTATCAATCAAACACCGGAAGCAGCTGCTTTAGTTTTATTTTGCCTCTACTGCCTGCTGCTGGCCTGCCTTTTGATTCTTCTTCTAATTCTGTAGCGTCGTTGAGGTTGTAGCTGTTGCTGACGTTGCCGTTTATTGCTCTTTTCCACTTTTGTTTGTTTCGTTCTTGATCATAATATACCGATACCGATAACATTCTAGGGATAGAAAAAGTGTGTGTCCAAGAAGTATCTAGTCGTGTACATTTACTTGCTTCTGAACGTTATGTTATTACTATTTATTTCAATTGATTATTAGTTAAGCTATAACAATGACGGACTTATATGTACATAAGAGAAAGAGTTCGATTTTTTCACATTTTGATATTAAAAATTAAATTCATTAATAAAAGTTCATCTTTAAATGGCATATGAAAGAAAGAGATAAAGATCGTTTAATTGAAACTCATTCGCCACGTTCAGAAGACGCCTCTACTCCGCCACTGCTACCTGTGTGTCTTATAAACGCAAATTGATCAAAAATTATATTGGGGAGTCATCATTTTATTAAGCGTATTATGTATTTCTCTGATACTTCAGCTCAACATGTTGCTGAGCAGAGTTCGTTTTCTTAACGCAACCATTAACGATATCTAGTAAAATTTGTTAAAAAAGAATTGGTGGCAGGTCCGAATATAATGTATACTTCAGCCATATTGCAAAGGGGGCAGTAAGAATTTGAGTTGAGAAGTATTATAGAGGATGGTCGTAAAATATTGATCCAGGCGTAGGGTATATAAATTTCATAGTATTAAACGTAGAGCAAAGAAATTAAGCCTTTTAAACAGAAAATTAATAGATATTTATTTTGATTTTATTTGTATGTTTGATTGTATGTATCTAGACAAACTAGACAAGAAATAAAATTCAGAAGTCATGATGTTATAAAATAATATGCAAAATTTCATTAAGATCGATTAAATAATCTATAAATGAGAGTTCCCGGAAGATTTGAAAATTGCGCTCTTTTTCATCTTCAAGGTACTTTCGGCCCTACTGAAGAATTTTAGGTACAATCTGGAATTTTTACATTTATTGAAAAAAAATTTGGACTGTATGTGTACTTACTGTTTATTTTCTTATGCACATACATTCTTTACTACGATTTTCACTGACATTGTCGCGTTTTTACAACGACTCAAAATGAAAACAAAACTTTAGCACCAAATTGATAAATTTTAATTTATTTTTAAATCATTATAAAGCTACATGTGGTTGAAATAGCAATAATATTATGAAGAAAGAAATTCAGTGTTGATCTTCTTTTAAAGTTTAATATTACTAAGTGACAGTAAAGTTAATTGTCAAAAGCTTCAGCATCCAAGAAGACCACCTTTTTCGCTACTAGTTAGCTAATAGTCAATTGGCCTTCTTTGTTGAAAACATTTTCCATTTTCCTTTATTCCATAATACTGTGGGGAGTGTGCTCCTAAAGATGCATTTTCAATTTGCCCTTACATTAATGTTTGATGACGAGTCAGGGCTTAGTGATGATCATTAGAAAATGTTTCTTTCATCATTATGAGCAAACATATTTTAACACCATTTTAGAAATTTTGATGGGACATTGTGATCTGAGTTAATGAAAACTTTTTCTATTCAGCTTTTGCATGCAGGTTCTGGTACGTCTTTTGAAGGATTAGAGACTATATCAGCATTCAACTTGGTTTTCACTGATATATTTTCGGTTACACTACCCATGTACAAACATTCTGAAACTCTTTTCCTCTGTGAGATGCCTTAGAGCTCGGCAATGGATCCATAATAAAGGAAAACTCTTCAAAAATCGTTCTCCATTTTCATTTTATTTAATGGACTCGACTTTCTACAAGATAGCTTTGTCATAAAATCTTTGTTAATTCGTTATCGCTATAGAATTAAAACCATTAAATTTTTGTCTTGAACTTAGCTTCAGCATTATTTAAAACAAAAAAATACTCAAGTATTTAATTACTACTTAATTTCAGTTTCCAATCATTGGATTTTTAAAACTAAACAGAATTGAGAATTTAAAATTTTTGATACAATATTCACGGTTTTAGCTGTGGTACAGCTTTATTTCAAGCATATGAAAAAATGTATATTGTTACGTTAAACGCAGAAATTATATTAAAAAAATTTACATAAAATGCGTCGTGTTAGAGGAAATCGGAAAATGCCTCTTTTAGGTACAATCGGACTCAAAAAGGTAAAATTTTTTCATAATTCAGGCCCTTTCAAAAAAATTTAAATATCAACACTGTGACATAGTGAAAGCCAGACATAAGAACTTACATCCCTACGAGTATTACCACTTTGATCCAATTGGATCAAAGGTGATACATTTGCACCCCTTTTTTTATCTTTGGTCCTATTTTGATACTTTTTTATTCAAAACAAAAAAAAATATCTTATATTGCGTTCTTTTTAACCCTAAATAATTCACAATTTTGTTACCAGAAGTTATTATTTTTGAGAGGCAATTTCCGTTATCAATTTTACTATCGGAATTACTGTTTCCACTAAATCGGCCGCCGATTTCGCGAACAGTGGTATGGCGTCTTACCATGGACACAAAAAAATTAAAAATCATTGTGTGACAAATCTTTTGACTGAAGTAAACTTGTTCCTTTTTTACCACGTTTATATCAACTCGCTTTAAATGGTGTTTGTCTGTCTGTTTGGATTTAATTTTGCAATCGATTTTAAACTAACTTCCCGACGAGCTAGAGGCTTGAAACTTTAAATATAGTTCAGAACTGGTTGACAATGCAATATGAAATATCTAAAATATATATAAATATAATAATATATAAAATATTAGCATCGGAAGCTTTTCAATTTTATTCATAGATCAAAGCATTGAATTCATCGTTGTAAAAATCATTGCTTTAGCGGGAGTAGAATATATACATATGTATGTACATCAGAGATGCCCAAGCTCTTGGACGCAGGCAGATCAGTTGTTTTGATTTTTACACATATATGCTCACATGTATACGACCGTCGTAGCGGCTATTTATGTTTTGCACTAGTAAAAATGTTTGACCACAAATTGGAATACAATTTCTTGTTTGCAGAAAAATTTTTCGGCAAGCCTGAATGTTAAGTATGTCAGCGCAAGTTGGCCCTCGCTAGTTCGTCTTGTCTAGAAAGACATTATAACCAAACCAAATTGAGTATGAATTTATTAGGAATGAGGATAGAAAAAATTTAATATAACAAAAAAAAAAAAAAAAAAATTCGATGGAAGATGAAAACTCATCTTTTGCAGTGTTTTTTCTCTATTATTTTCATTTTTGTTTCATTTTTAACTTTTTCAAACGAACATGTTTCAATTACATACTCACAAAATGAAATTTGTATTACGCACCAAATATTTCTCTAAGTGAAAGCACTACTAGATACACATGTTGTAGTGGTATTTGTGTGGCCATCGCTGGTGTACATACCCAGTCCCAGTGGACTAGACTTTGGCGAAGCTTTTGCGGACAAATATCTCGCTAATGGATCCGAAAACGATACGAAAATGAATCATATGTCGTTCAGTTTGTGGTATCAAAAGTTTCGTTTTCGACACTCACAAATCATATCATTAGCGAGCCTTTTACGAATCGTTTCTGATATCATTTGCGAGCATTTAGAGATATTTTTTTACGAGTTTTTATGATAACGATAACGATAGCGAGCCTTTTGCGATATTTTTTGAGAGTCTTTCATTCATGTCATTTTTTACTACAACTACGAAAATTTATAATTTTGTAGTGTGCTAGATTTTCAAATATTTTTATTTATTACTACAATATTATCTTACTACTCAGTATTATAAAATAAAAACAATAAATAATAAAAATAAAAATTAAAAAATGGTGGATTTTAAGTTATACCTATAATTTAAAAAGCATAAAGTACATAAACGTAAAGTGCGTTTATGTACTTAACATACATTCCCGTCTTTGTCTAGTCGCCAATTTTCATAATCTTATGTATATTCAATATAAATATGATGTGTATCAGAATTATAAGAAAGTGCACAAGTACAAATCTTTGTCATATTTATGCTCGCAAAACTATCATTTGCGGGCACGTTTGTGGACATTAAGCGAATGTTCTTGCGACGCTGGTATTTGTGCTCGCAAAACTATCATTAACGATAACTATCGATATCGTTTACGAGGATTTGGTCCATTCCTCGCACTGATATAATTTTATATTATAACAGCGACACACGCTTAAAATTGATCAAGGATAACGTTATTTTAATGCGCTCCGGAACTGGTAGGTTAATAAAAAGGTACTTTTTGACTCCGGAATTATTTTGACACATAGAGGATTTCATCTCAAGGGAACCCACTCATAAAATCGAGTGAGCTCAAATGAGTCCGATGTGCCGAGGTACTCGACGTTTATTTTAATAGATAAACACTCAAAGGAAAATACATGGGCTTTCTTTTGACCTAATAAAAACAAAAAATGTTTCCTTTTGAAAAAAAAGTCAAAACTGGTTCCGATTTTGAAAAAAAATGGTCACATTTTGAATTTTTAAGATTTTTTTTCATTTTTCGACAGAATAAATAAAAAACGTGTTCTATAAAAATTTCCAAAAGCAATAGGCGATTAATTACATGGATCAAAAACAGGGCCTGTTTGACCAAAATATATAAATTCTACCGCCCTCCAACTACGCGAATTTCGGCGGACAGCTAAAATTAGGGTTTCAAAAATTGGACTTTTTTCGAAAGTACAACGTTGCAAATTGAGGAAAAAATTGACCAAACTTTTCTTTTCTGTTACGTCCTGTACGTACAGTGGTCGTACGAGACAGTGGCAAAAACCTTGTTTTGAGAAGAACGGGTTCAAAGTTTTGGCTATCGGCTTTTAAATATATCGTCGAATCCTAACGGACCTTACATCCGCGCAATACGACCGAGAGGTGCATCTGCATAGCGCACCGATCGGTGACCGATGCAATCGCAGTCCGGAGTTATTAATCAGGAGGTGTTGACTGACTGACACTCGCCGCTATAATCGTCTATATCTAAGAAAGCACTTCGAATTTCTCTCTGAAATTTTTACAAAATACTTTTGAAAAACAATAATATCAAATTACACACTTTTTTAAAAATCGATTTCTCCAAGCCAAGAAAGTGCAGGGCCTTCTTAAGAAGAGATGAAGATTATAAGACCCAAAATATTAAGTATTGCAAAAGTTAAACTACTTACATTACATAAAATTTTATAAAAAGTATTCTACAGACTTTATCAACTAAAAACTGGACGGTTTCAAATTCCCCGCAAAAAACAGCTCAATCCCCGATTCCCCACAAATCGGGGAATTCCCCGTAAGTTGGCATCGCTGGCACACACATGCATAGACAAATGAGCAGTGTGGCCAACTCAGCGCTTTTCCCCCTAAATTCAGTGCTGTTTGAAAATTAAAACGCGGAAAAAAAGTGATTTAGCGGTCAGCGGATTGTTTGGAGCATTTTTTTCAATTTAAAAGACACTAAATGCTCCACTAAATAATCCATTTCCTGAATAATCCTAACAAAATTTTAAACGAAACATTATAATTTTTTATTTCATTTTACAACATAAACATTCAAGTAAACTGCTGTAAGTTGAGAGTATTATTTTCGAAAAATCAAAGAAATTTTCATTGGCTAGAAGCCCAGTTGTACAAACAGTGAGTACTCCAAAAGGAGAGATAAACGAGCAACTCCAATACAGTAACAAAATTTTTGCATTTTACTAACACAATTTCATAATTTTATATGGTCTATTTTTAGAAATAATGATAAACAAAGACAGCCTGATTGAGTAGTTCAAATTTGTATATCTTACTCTCTCTTGCCCAGTTAACCCTTTACGGTAGGTAAGGTAACAACTGCCCCTCATATTTTTTTTATGCATAGTGTGATATTTTTTCCCACCTCTAAAAGTTTAAATTACTTATAGTCACACAGTTTAATATTTTATTAACAGTTTCTCATTCTGCTGATAATGATATAAACCAAAAAAATTTCTGTGTAACTGGTGTTTTTATTTTCTTTAAAATCGTGTTCATGAAAGATTTAAAAATCACTAACTAGTACTAGAATCATTGCAAGAGCAAAACAAACCAAAATTCAATGACAATAAATTTGCTTGTGTGGTTCAGTTGGTAAGCGCGTCGTTTAATATACGCGATGCGAATTTTTCAACCACAGGTTCAAGCCTAGAAAAAGGCAACTCAAGAAAATAATAAAATTATAAAACGATAATAGTAAATAAAAAAAAATAAAAAATAATGAACAAAAATGAATATGACATTACAATTAAAAAAAAAAATGTTGTGGGATTTGAGCCTAGGACAATACAAGTGCTTACTGGCGGTTTAGACAACTAGTCTATGGCGTCATGAATTTTGTGAGAAACTACTTTGGAGTTTTGTTTTTCTATGAGATGCAAGTGAGCTCGTAATCGTGTCCTCCTTTATTACTCCTTTTGGAGGCTAAAACGAGTACTCCATGCCCTAGGACATGCAATGTTAAAAAGGAGTACAAAATGCAAGAGCTCTGGAGCAATAGGGAGTAATCGATTGTTCGCTTTGGAGCGCTCAATGATTACTCCTACGATCATTCAAAGTTCAACTGGGAGTAGCAAATGTGTACGTGTATTAGTGAAAAAGTTTAAATGTATTGAGAAAAAAATTTAGCGCTTTTTAAAAGAAAATACGCGCTTTATTCTTAATTTTAGCGGATTTGAGAAACAAAAGTTGGTCGCACTGCAAATGAGAGAGAGAGAAGATGTAAGCAGAGAACGAAGTGTTTCTTTTCGTTTTGTTCTGCTCATTCAAAGGAACGAAACACAATTTCGTCGTACGACGGTAAAGCATTTATCGCCAACTAACAGATGGCATAGCTATTATAATTATTATTATATGAAGTGCGGTTTAACTAACAGATGGCAGCAATTCTATGGTTCGTGTCGAGGATAATAAATGGCCTTTTGGAGAGTGGATATTTCGTCGCCAGAGAATTGATTTGGCGTATAGGTATACGAATTTGTACACACATACGCCAAATCAATTTTCAGGCGACGATTTGTCAATAAAATTCATAGATCAAAGCACACACACAAGACTAAAAAGCAGAAAATAATAATTTAAATAAAAAAAATTTTTAATACACCACGTTTTTAAAATGGACTAAAAAGTATAAAATAATTTCTCTTGGCCCCATACAGATTTATAACGCCATACAGATTCATAACCCCATACGAACTGTCCTGAAAATATGTAATTGCGAGTTTTAGTAGGTATGAAAATATATATGACTTTTATGTCTTAGGTGACTCCTAGTGAAATTTTCTGGCAAATATTTTTGTGGAATATTTTAATCCTAAAATGTCTCTTTTGAAAGGGCTTTTCAGGTTTTCATTAAAAAAAAGTGGCAAATTGCCTGATAAAAAGAGGAACTAAAGAGGTAAAATGTTCTACAGAAATGACCCTTGTAAAATTCTACCATACAACTTTGCCAATAAGATTTTCCTCAGACATCAATTTATAACACTTTTTACACTTAATCTTCAGCTCCCTTCAGCCAAAATAAAAAAACTTTGACCCACTGTAAAAAAAAACTGAGATGTGCTGGACTATAAGTTTGTTTTACAAAAATGGTCTATACAACATACCCTTTCAGGATTATAGGGTTGCTATTCTGTTGCAAAAATGCTGTTGGACTTAATCTAATATAAGTTTTTTAAAATTCAAAGTGGTGGAAGAATTTTTATGAATTTACCGGATTTGCTTTAAGCTCATTACTCGGGGTTTCTGGGAACGCTGATTTCAAATTTGACATTAAAGTGAACCCGAAAATCCCTTAGTAACAAGTTTCAAGCGAATCTGATCGATTTTTCCAATTCTTCCGCCATTTTACATTTTCAACAGCAGATTTGTAATCAGCGACCCCGAAAACACCCAAGTAATGGGGTTCTAGTTAATCAGATTAATTTTTACAAAATCTTTCTTCAATGGCATGTTTCTCAAAATGATGTTTTTTTGAACTGATAGAACTGATTCTGAAAAACAAAAATGCGTTTGATTTAATTATTATCATTATGGCTATAATGACCTATTATGACCTCGAAACTTGGATATTCCCTCTCCCTTCATTTATATTAGAGAAGTTCCATGTAAAAATATGTGTTTTTTCGTTTTGTGAGAAAAAAGAGGAAGGGAAGAGTTTCACTTTCTTCTGGATCCTTTTATAAAGAAATATCTAGCAAACAAAATCTTTTTTAGTTTATGTCTCAATCTTTATTAGGAAGCTCGGAATCCGCCGCCATCTTGGATTAAAAGTGGTGAAAAAAATGTGTTTTTGTTCTTCATTAAGATGCTTATAACATCCCCAAGCAACTTCATATTAAAATATCATTTAAAAACAAAATTCCCAAGAAATTAACCGTCTTCAAATATAAAAATTGTGATGGGGTGTGAGCATTGTTTTTGTTTGCATTGGTATTTGGCTGTTCGGTTCTAATGAGGATAGCACTGAAATCTAATGTGTATAAAATTTTATTTAGGTATATCATAAATAAAAAACTATTCCAAATTCTGTCTGTACCTGTATTTTCGAGCTTGTGTATTGTTAAGAAATAATTAAGAATTAGGAAAGTTCAGGTTTTCAGGAAGTGCATATATTATGTGAAAAAAATAGTATTATACGAATAAATAACGCTTTAAAAGTGAATACAGTTTAGATTCATACAAAAATAAAAAAAAATGTTAAGGGGGCAAAAAAAATAAACTGCCTCCTCTGGGTCCGCTAGTGTATGCAAGTTTGTCTGCTATGTATGCTATACAAATGTACATGTGGTATATCGACTATGGTCACTCAGACATACATGGTATGTATACGTAAATACCTATACATATGTGCATACTCTTGAGAAGAATTAACAAACAACATCAACAGCATCAACGGAAATAACAATCAAATTCAACGAGTATATTCGTAATCAAACCACATGCTATTATTCTGTGGTATGGCAGCAGCAGATATGTACTGACGCGCTGATGGTAATGCTGAGGATGCAGATGGTGTTGGTGATGATGCATGCTTGATCCAAATCTGCTTCGACTGTTTTTTACTGCTGCTTGTTGCAGTCTACTTCAAATGTAACATCATCGTCGTTGTCGTCATCAACATCAACATGGAAATAAGCTACTGCGCATAAATGTTGTTGCAACAGCGAGAAAGAACAAATGTTGTAGAAGAACATGAAGAGAGCAACAGAGCAGCAGGTTCTTATAGGTATACTACGTACGTAGGTATGTAAACGATCTGTGTATGTATCCGATTTTTTTTTGCCAGTTTACCGAGCATCTACATTCTTCTTTCTTCAACATACATACATTCATATGAACAAGCCCAGTGGCCGAGATTTGTGCATCAGAACTGATCTTGGCCGAGAAGATATATGATTAATATCGATAAAATTCATAAACAATAAATAATTAATTCAAAAAATATGTAACTAAATTAAATTAATTTACTTCTATAGTGACGCACTATCGCTTTCGTGTAAAGGTCCATAAGAAAGAAGTGATACTAAATTGGATTTGGCTCACGCGTATGTATTTGGCAAATTCGAAGTGCTTTCATAGTGCTTCTAAATGAGTGAATCATGTAGATAAGTAGCAAAGGGAAGTGCACGAATTTTGTCTTCTCTTTGTTAGTATTTCTTCATCTTCTTCTTTAGATACTTCGTCGTTGTTGCATTGATGCATTTGGTTTATTTATTCATTTCACCCCAATACACTCCACACACACAAATACTTAGTACATATACAGCCCAGTTGAACTTAGGATGATCGTAGAAGTAATCATCGAGCGCTCCAAAGCGAGCAATGGATTACTCCCTATTGTTCCTGCGCTCTTGCATTTTGTACTCCTTTTTCACATTGCATGTCCTAGGGCATGGAGTACTCGTTTTAGCCTCGAAAAGGAATAATAAAGGAGGACACGATTACGAGAATGAGCAACAGAAAAGCGTCTATAGAGAAACAATACTCCAAAATAGTTGCTGCTTAATTCGTGTCGCCATAGACTAGTTGTCTAAAATGCCAGTAAGAACGCAAGCACTTGTGGACCAAGGTTCAAATCCCACCAGAATCTTTATTTAATTTGTGGCCTAAGTTCAAATTCTACAAATTAAAAAACAGAATTTTTTTAATTATATTACGGTGTTATATTCATTTGTTCATTCATTTTTTATTTTTTATTTGTTATTATCGTTATATTATTCTTGACCTTCTCTTGAGTTGCTTTTTTCGGGGCTCGAACCTGTGGCCGCTGGAACAGCAAAAGAAGTATTCAAGAATACAGCACTCAGACAAGTTTTACGTCTATTGTACCTGTGTTCCTTTTTGCAATTCTTTAAATCTACCAGATTTATTAATAAGCACACAAGCAAATAACAAGCAAATGAAATTAAAAAACACAAGCCAATGAAGTAAAAAATTTAGCGATTGAAAAACTGCATTTGCTTGTGTTTCGTTTAGTTCACAAGAAGTTTCACTTCTGCCTTGTGTTCGTTAATACACATTTTAGTTTTTTCAATTGTAAAAAGAAATGCTGGCAAGTTGAGAATTGTTGTGGTAGGTTTCTAGCAAAAACTTGGTAGAAAAAAATTTTCTTTCGCGGCAACACTGCTACTCAATCAGGCTGTCTGTGTTTATCATGTTGTTACTGAATTGGAGTGTCTCGTTTATTGCTCCTTTTGGATTAATGAAATCATTGCGCTTTTGAGGAGTACTCACTATTTGTACAACTGGGAGGATGCAAGCGCATTCGATATGTGTGATTGTTGCTGCACAGCAACAACAAAATCAACAAATCATGCGCATTCATTTAATGTGTTTTTATTTTATTTCATTTGGGTGTGTATGGTATTTAGTGTATGTGCGTGTGTGATTAACCCCAGCGGATTTTAATCCAAGTGATCCAAAATTAAACACTTAAAAAGTGCTTGCAAGTGCAGTACCGTAAAACGCAAAGCAACTATGTTAACAACAACTAAGTTTTCGAGCTAACATTAGGAACGAGCCTCGTTCAACGAGATGCTAATAATGATTGACTGAGTGAGGGACGAGGCAAATTAAGATTTATACCTAATAGTGCGGACACAACACAATGAATTTCAGACAAATTTAGTATTTCGATGAAATGCGTCTGAAATGCGGAATTTCGCCATACAAAAACTGCCTAATATGAAATCCAGCATTTCAGACGCATTTCAACGAAATGCATTTGAAATGCAGAAAGTAACTAGTAACCCTCAAACACAAGGTTATAAAAAACCGGAAAAATTTAAGATCTTTTACAGTTTTTAGACATTTTGGATTTTGTTTTCATAACAGCTGCTTTTGTAATATTTATTAAGTAGAAAAATAAAATAATGGAGTCGGAGAGTAACTCATTGCCATTCCTCCAATTATACATAATTGCCATATAAGTTCATGGTGTCCAAATCCAATTAGAAGGCAACATTTTTATTTATTTTTATTTACACAAAACACACAAATATTCTTCGTCTTTTCTAAACTTATAATCTGTCAAAAAACGAATTAGAAATTCCTTTTTTGTCGTGTGTCTACCAAAATTTGAAATTCAGAATTTCAACGAAACTCATGATCGTGTGTCCGCACTATTAAACACGATTGCGGCGAACGACGAGAAATCCGATGACGGATAGTGATCCGTTGCCGTCGTAAAATCAATTCGAATAAACATAATTGCTACGGACGACGGTAATCAGCTCTCATTTTCTATTTACAAGAAAATTATTTTTTAGTGTAATTTTTTTTTTTTGTGAGGATATGATATATTTTTGTTGTTAATGAGTACGTGCAAATAAATCTGTTATGCAACCCAGTGCCGTCGATTCCCGACCGGGAAAATATAAATAAATCGAAGTACGTCCTAGTTTTGACCGTTCGTCGCAATTGCTGGAAAAAAACTTAATTTTCCGTATCGCACTCTTGCACCTCTTGCAACAAAGACAATGGATCGGAGAGCTGATACAAAAAATCATTCTCTCGGACCAAAGAAATTAAATGTTCCTCAAAAGAATTCATTTTATTCTTATCAAATCACATTCAATTATATATATTTAATCTATAACTTTTAAGCTCAGCAACCGTATTTTCTTTTTTCCCAATTCGTATTTTGAAAAAAACAATAACATAGAACAACCACAACAACTGTCAAAGTAGCTCCACTGGCAGCGTTTCAGTTGCTTTGATCTTATTTACGATCTAAAGCCTGTGGCCAAATTGTATTTTGCTCCGACTGAATGCATATGATTAAACGTCTGAGCAAAGCAGCCGCAAAGTTTATGCCGAAAACAGAATGACGCTTTACATTGGACTTCCTTAGACCGACTTTGCGACGCGTTTTTAAAACTTTACGATATTCGAAGCCTCAACGCCAAAGCTAAATTTTTTCAAACCACAATGTTACTTTTGCTTCATGCACGTTTGCCAATATGAGCTATTAATTGGTGATATAGCTGAAAGATTTTGTTGAAGATGAATACTTATGTATGAGCTATTAATGGTGAAAGATTTTGTTGAAGATGAATACTTATGTATATGAAGTCGATATTTTCTACAATGTACAACACATTTAAGATTGCGGCGAGTTTAAGGTTTATGGAAAAAAAATTTGTAATATTCTGAAAGAAAGAAATTTTATTAGTTTTATTGCTTTCTTATTGCTTTTTTGGTAGTAAATAATAAGAAAAAACTGCTTTTTGTAACACTAAAAAATAATAGTAATAATTTTACATTCTAATTTTACATTTTTCGTTTACTTTCGGCATCTCGAAAAAGCTACGGACGCAGGCTTTAACTAACCTTAATCGTTAAATCAAAAATGAACCCCTAATTAAATTGTCAAAAAAGCCGGTTTACACACTGGTTACATAACACTTTCATTGAAAAATTCCTCGAAAATTTCGGAGTTAGGTTGAGTGCCAAACGGTAGCGAAGTACAATAGTACAAAGTACAATGGTGGTTTGTGATGTAAACATTTTTCCGTCTGGTGAGAAAAATCTCAATTAACTAAATATAAAAGTTATTGAAAAAAGCACTATGAACGAAATATTTTAAAAATGTATGATTATATTGATTGTTAATAAAAGAATGGATAGTATATTGCTGCTTTTTTGCAGAAAAAAATTTTGAATAAAATATGCGTTTATGCAGTGAGCTTATTATTGTTGTTTCTCTGCTGTTGCGCTCGGCTTCTGTTTATTCCATCTGTCAAATTTTCATGTACATAAATTTTTGACAATCATATTCACCTCACAAGTGTCAAAAATTTACTCACTCGAGTACTTTGATACCATTTGGCACAGGCTCTTAAATGGAATAGCGAAAAATTTATAAAGGAAATACGAACGAATATTTGCATAATTTTCATAACATGGCAATAAATAATATTAAGTGTCAGCTGATTGTCGTTGTACGCCTCAGTTCTGTTATTGCCATGGAATGGCAAATATAAAACTCAATAAAATATATGTGTGATTTCCTTTCTGTTTTTTGTAGAATTTTAAAAGCTTGAATTTGGATTTTTTCGTGTTTGGAACTTTCCTCTCTATTAATCAAACATATTATGGAGTAGAATTATATTTATTATAATTTAACTTAAAAAACCAACTTGAGGAAAATAAAATGATTCAGCAAATAAAGAAATATGTATATATGAAAATATTAATAAATTGATATCCTATATTTGATGTCTTAGATCATGCCATTTCAAAATTAATAGGTATATATAAAGCGTGTGTAGAAATTGTAGCTAATAAATGTTCATTCGCGCAATCATTTACACCGGCCGAACATTTGATCGGAAAAAACATCAGAAACTATCTTGTTCACTCGCGTGGTGTAGGATGGCACAACAACAGTAAAACTCCATTCTCACTAAAAATCGAACTCTGTTCGTTCAACCCGAACGAAAACTTTTTCATTCGTTCGGCTCAAGGTACCATTTACACCTCCTAAGCATTGCTCGTGAGCATTTTGTAGCAAACCAGTGTTCAACTTTGGTTCAACTTTGCACCATGTACACCAGCCGAAGATTCTTTCGTACGTTCGATCAATCTAAATGCTTACAGTTGAGCTCTTATTTAGCGCTTGTGCTTATTTGCCGCTGGGAGAGAACGCGTACACAATCTATTAAGACTGTATTTGTTGTTGTTGTTGCAATCGTTTTGATTCTTTTAGTTCTCATTACTTTTTGTTGTTCTGTAGTCGAATGCATTTTTCATAATTTTTCCTCGCTTCAAACTTGAGCTACAAGTTCTTGTTGTTGGTTTAGGTTGATGGTCTGCTTATGTGTTTAAGCACTGTGTGTATGTGTGTGCGTTTTCCTGCTCTTTTACCATTTTTATCGTTTCGTCGTTTACTGATCGTATATGTCCATACGCAATGGAGAAATGGAGAAGTCATTGACCCGGAAATTGTGTCTAAAACTGACAACAACCACAAGAACATGATCGACCGACAAATTTTTACATAGACACGGTAGTGGTAGATCTAGGAATAATTTTTTTGGGGGAGAGAGTTATATTTGTAAATTTGCTTATGTTAATCTCAACGTTGCAATTCAATCCCATAAAACGGCAAAAAAAATATTAATAGTTCTCTTTATAGCATATCTTCTTCTTTTATTACACAACACCTACGAAGGACCTTGACCGAGCTTTTCGCATCCTTTTATGTTGTGTGTAGAGATACAACATTGGTCTAAAAAACATCGATATTCCTAGTATTTTAGCTAAGTACATTAATATATTTTCCTTTATATTATTATTATTATGACATGTATTTAAGTAAGGAAAATTAACATTTTACCTTATAACTAAGTTTATTTGTATTCTTCTTTTTATTTTTTTGTAACGAAATTATTATCAATGACTGCAATGATTTCGATGACCCAAAAAACAAAAAAACACAACTCAAAATTTAAAATTTTTCAGGAAACAGTAAAAAATGTTTTTACTTACTTATGTGTTCATTCAAATATTTATTTTATGGAAAACAATATGCTATTACTTATGGTATATTATAAACTTTCAATTGTGAGTTGTGTCACTTTTGTTGTTAGGGTGCGATGTGCTCAGAACGACTAACTATTTCATAAACATTGCAATATTCGTTTTCTATCTTCTTCGCTTTCTTGTTACTTTTACCCTAATCGTAAGTAAACTATATTTAAGAGTGTTTTAAAAAAAAATTTTGTGGGTATATTTTAATTAAAAAATGGCATTGAAAATAACTTATAAAATTCTGATTTGAACAGTTGCAAACACACAATTATTGGAAGCATTATTTATAGGGCAACTGGGGATTGTGTTGTGGGAAGAACAGTGTGGAAACTAAAAAAAATAATTATTTAGGAAATTGCAATTAGTAAAAATCATCTTAAATCCGTTCTCGAAAAAAATGCAAAAAGTAGTGTTTTCACAAAAAGTGTAAGGTTTACAAAAAACCCGATTTCATCTTTGAAATCAGGACACTATTTATTAAGAAACGAAGTTTTATTAAATTTTGACAACTCTTTCTATTTTTGACCCCCGCTTATATGGGAACTATGCTCCGTCCTTGGACAAAAATCAAAAAATTTATGGAAAAGAAACCCAAAATATTTGGTATCGTTTTAAGGGATATTGTCAAAAAAAAAAAGAGAAAAAAATTACATTTTCAACATTCAAATCATGTTTGTGGCTGCTGCAGCACTCGAACATTTCTTGTGCTAAAATGATCATCTGCATAGTTTGCATTCGTTAGTAGTTATTGAAAAAATCGCCAAAAATACATTTTTAGCTGGAATAGAACAAATTTAATTTTTTTTTTTAAAGATAAAAGACAAAGCAAAAATATGTTTGTTTTTTCATTGAGAAATAATAAAAACCAAAATGTTATATATCGTTAAGCAGAAAATTTTTTTCTGCAAAATATATCAAATTTTACCATTTTTAAAATAAAAAACGATTCCTTCGTAAAGTAAATACAGTGTCGTTTAATATCGATTTTTAGCTATTTTTCCCATATTTTTAAATGTCACCTTTTTTTTACGTCCTATGAGTTCATTTTCTCCTTATTCCGCATATAGTTATGTAAGGCAAATGAACATTTTACCTTATAACTAAGAAGAAACTGTTTATTTATATTATTTATTTTATTTTTTTTTTTGTAAAAATGTTTTATGGAAAACATTTATAAACATTTTGAAAAGCTGCTGTATAAGTCAGTTCTACAGTGTTTTCTGAGAGAGACCCTAGCTGTATTTAATTATATTTATCTAAAAAACAAGTCCCACCATCGTTTCGAAATGCGATATTATTGCTATTTATAAAAAACAGGTTCGTATTGTGGGAGAATGTGGAAAATTGCTACGCTATTTTATTAAAAAACTTATATTCCTGCCCCCAAACACACCGAACTACATGTTGCACCTCGAAACTGGAGTATGTCCGCAACACTCACACTTTTATACACTACGCTCACATTTTCATTTTATTGTGCGATGTCTTAGTTTACCGGAGAATACGTTACTGCGTATTCTCGCAGAAGAAGCTGTACGGTTAAATGTCTTCTGGGTAAAAGAGTGGGAAAACATTGTAAGCGGGCTAGGTCTGAGCCCCATAAGAGAGTTCTCTGTTGCCTCTTTAAAAACCCAAATTCCAATAATACTGAAAAACCTTATTAAGAATGAATTCACGAAATACCACGAGATTGCAACTAAGTCTACGATGCATGATTTAAATATTTCGGTGATGAGCTGTCAGCTTACGCTATATGCTTAATCTTCCGATCAAAGAGTGATCTACTCAATATCAATTCTAGAGCTTTCAAAAATATTTTTTCCAATATTTGTACAGTTTGTAATTAAGCGAAACGGAAAACATGCATCACCTTATGGGCGTTTGTTCGATCATCAAAAATATTAGAGTAAATTGTTTTGGTGAAAAAACTTTGTCTATTGAAAGAATTGTTGTAATACTGAATGGTAACAACTATAATTCACTCTATAATTATTTGCAAAATGTTATTAAATACAAATGTATGTTAATGAATGATTTTCATAACCTTCATATCGATAAGTACAACTTGTATATTTAATGCCATTCTATCACACAATATAAATTGTTATTGTCGTAATTATTTTTAAGATACTTTTAGGTCATTTGTATTATCAATGAATATGTTAAATAAAAAAAAAAATATCACTACTAAAAAAAATATATAAATCACTATTATTTATTCAGAAACGAAATTTAATTAAATTTTGACAACTCCTTCTATTTTGTACCACGCTTGTATGGGAACGGAGCACTGTGCGCCGCCTTTTTTTATTTCCTGTCAGGCGTAATTTATCGATTAAGCTGTACACGCTATACCTATGAACGAAACAGTACATAATATGAATTGAATAATGTTAAAAAAATAAATTTGCGTATAATAAGATTGATTAAAATATTATATTCGAATATTTTTATATCAACCGCCGAAACAAAAGAAAATATCGAGTACCAGCCACCGTCGAAAAATCACCAAACCGCCCATAAATAAAAATAAACGGCGTTGATTTCTTCTGTATACTGTCTAAAATTTGAGGCAACATGTTGGCCCGAGAGACCAGAAAAATTATACGATGGAAAAAATGCCGTCGAAATCAGGTAAATGAATGTAGGCACACATTTTTTTTTTGTTTCAAAAGTAATTTTTAGAATTAAGCAAATTTGCAATAAAATATTGAACATGGTAATTTAAATAGGAAATTTACTGTTCTTTTTGATTATGGAATCAAACCGGAAATTACAATTTTATATGCACCAAACCGGAAGTAAAAGTTTAGAATTAGAATTTTAATAACTTCGATCATTTAAAAAAAAAATTTATTTTTCAAAATTTAGCTTCAAGTATTAAAATAATACCCTTAAATACCAATTTTTTTAATATTAGTACCTGTTTGGTTATTCCTCTTAGTGGAATTTAGTGGAATTGAGAGTACACATTCCATATTCTCTAATTATTAAAAAAAGTATGGTTTACCGCATAGTGTAATAAATAAAATGAAATAAATAGAAGTGACGCCTCTTTTACGTTCACTGACGTCTGCCAATTTGAAAATTGATCTCTTACTTCTCCCAAAGTATTTGATATTTCAGAAGTAAATATAAAAAATTTAACATATTGGTACCAGTAAATAAAATAGAAAAATTTTAAAAGCCAAAAAAATTTTTAGACATTGATAACCAAGATCTCCGAAGGCGTTTGCAACAACCATGAGCATAATGTGCACCAAGGATTTAACCCAAAATTTTAAGCATTTTTGATATATATGCCATTCAAGTAAGAAATCAGTCTCTCCGAAATTTAATTCAAATTCTTTTGAAATCGATAAAAATATTTAGAATATGAAGAGGAATTTTTGAAGAAGATACATAATTGTAAAAGTGTTGTATTTTTCATATTTAAATACTTACTCTAAATACTCTACAAAATATTTTAAGTGTTTTTATTTAAAAAAACAACAAACGAATGGTTTATTGGTTTTTGATATTTTTATTTCATTTACTTATTGGTGTGAAGCAGACGAAAATGGATTAAGAGAGTTTCTCTCATAAACAAAATTATTTGTCAAAATTTGTTGAGTGAGTACATGCCATAATTGTCAAATCTCAGAAGACCTCAGAATATTTCAGAATACATTCTACTATCTAGCATACTGTATACTGTGGTTTACCGTAACTTTGTGCATTTTTTTAAGTCGAAAGTAAAGCAATATCACGTAAAAGGGTATTTTTGTTGGTAAATTAATAAGTTATTGTTTATAAAAGAAATATTATAAAATTTTATAAAAACGTAAAATGCAAATATTGTTTAATTAGAGTGTGAAGAAATGTATGCATTTAAGCTTCACTTCGAAACAGTTTCGCTTTGATATTGCTTTACGTAAAAAAAATTTAAATGGAAAATTAAAAAATGGAACATGATACACAATTTTTTATGAATAAACTGGTCAAACCTCTTACGGAAGGACACAAAACTTAAAGTTTTAACTAAAATTCCATAGTTGACAAAACATAAAATATTATAACATCAACAGCTTTCAATTGATTTTAATTATATTATTGCAATTTGTAGTCAGTATTCCAAATTTAATAAAGGAAAAATTTTGAAAGATCGGAGAATATTTTTCAAAGTTAGAGCAAAGTAAACATAGTATTTCTGTACAATTCTATTGACAGTAAAGGTTCTGTTGCTTAGAAAAAATATACACCATGTCACAAAAGTCTACGTACGGGGTAATTTTATCGAATAATTTTTTTTTTTAATAGTTAAACAAAATTTCTTTTAATATCAAAAAATTACTTTAGTTATTTATTACAGTAATAAAGGGGGGGAGGGGGGAACATACTTCAGTTAAAAAATTCATTATAAAACATAAAACATTGTTTGTCCTTCATAACTATGTGGACAAAAGTGTACGTACATGTGAAAAATCATTAAATAAAAAATAGTTTTAATAATCTGTGTGACCTCCATCGGCTTTTACTACTGCTGCAAGTAGTGAAGGCATGGAATGTACAAGTTTTTTTTGTTGTTTCGGCACCAATTTTTTCCCATTCATCCATCAGAGCAGTTTTCAGACCAGCAACTGAAGAAACGTTCCTCTGTCTGAGCTTAGTTTTAAGATGAGTCCAAAGATGCTCAATTACATTGAGGTCGGGGGATTGTGGGGGGTGCTCCGACATGCACTCCCACACCATGACGGATCCGCCTCCATGTTTAACAGTAGGACAAATGTTCTTAGAATAAAGAGCAGTATTTGACTTTTGCCAAACTCTGACGCGTCCATCCCTCTCAAACATATTGAATTTACACTAATCTGTGAAGATTACCTTATCCCAAAATGTAGGATCAACAGTGTGTATCTGTACTTCTTAGCATACTGCAACCTCTTCTGATTATTCACTGCACTTAGCAAAGGTTTCTTGTGTGCAATACGTGACGTTAAATCAAATTTCCTTAAGCAGCGACGAACCGCTTGGGGATGTACTTCCACTCCGCCGAGTGTTCGCAGCTCAACCGCCAATTTTACAGCACTCTGTTTTGGATTCTCATTTACGGTCCGGGCTATCTTTCTTTGTGCTCTTTCACTAAGTTTACTTGGACGTCTTGATCTTGCCTTACTACAATATGTGCCAGTATTATTGAAGTTTTTAATCTACCTTCATTTTTCAACTTAATTACGATTTTTCTAATACCAGGAGAAATTTCTTTCCTTTTTACAACAGTAAAACTTTAATTTAGTAAAACCTTAGTAAAATTGAAGATTTATTGTTTATTCGCTCCCAAATCTTAAAAATAAGCAATTAAAACTAACCGTTGTAACAGTAAATAATATTAAAGTTGCAGTATGTACACTTTTGTAACATGTTTATTACAGTCGATACCAGTTTTTTTTTTTTGAATTTCTAAAGTGATAAACTCATGTGGGATTTCCCTTTTCATGCTGTACGTTTTAAAATACGTTAAACTAAACGTCTATACACCTACAAGTCCTAAATTTTCAATGGTTTTTATATTTATAAGTGAATAACAAATCGTTCGTAGACTCTTGTGACATGGTGTATTTATTTTGAGTTTTACGATAAATATAGATATTGTTTACATGTATTATCTCGAATAATGTAGTGTCATCCTGCAGGAAGTCAAGTTTGCAGGAAAAAGAGAAAAACTCAATGATAAGGAAACTAGCAACTTCTTAAATTATCAGGAGAAGAAGCTGAACACCACGATTCAATTACTCATTAGATGATCCAAGTTAAGAATTAAGTATAAGCTATATTGTGAAAAAAATAAAATATATAAAATAAATAATTATATAAAAGATATAAATTTCAATAAAGTTTAATTTATAATTTTTTGGTGGCCATAACGATCTTTTGATCATTTCAAGGCGACGATGCCTGTAGTATTTGTAAAAATACGTATGAATGTAAACCTTAATTCTTATTAAAAATAAAATAATAAATGAATACAAGTAAAAAAAACATGATTTCTATGCCTTTCAATTAAAACAACATTGTTGAAAATATTCCATAAATTGAGGATTTCTTTTCCAAAAAGTAAATTGGCTTTAATCTATGGAAAATTATTCCTCAAACTGAGGAAAATTTTACCAAAATTATATACAATTTGTAATATTTGAAAAATATTTCCTCAACTCAAAGAAATTTTATATATTTAAATGAGTAAATCGTTTCTATGGCGCCAAATCATTCCCATTTTTTCTCAATTTTATAGCCGTTTTTCTTCGAACCAAGTAAGTATTTCTCTGGGTGTAGTAAACAAAAAATGTTTCCAACTCTTTTTCTTTTGAAATGAGATATTTAGGCCCTTATTATGATCTGCTTTCGACGTTCGATCTTCTCTGGTTATCGAATGTAAAATTCGTATTATGAGCAGTGCAGCCCTGTCGAAATTTTCGTTGCGCATCGAATTTTCTGTCGAACGCAATTTTGCTTTCGATACGGTGCATACTGAGTAATAATTGTCAAAAATTTAAGTATTTTGCTATTTCTTTTTGCTTTTTGAGGCCTAAAAACTAATTTAAAATAGTTTTTGTCAATTTTTTGCAGGTTTAAAGTGGTGAGCAACACATTGCAGTTATAGAAACAACGGCATTCCCCTTTTATTAGCAAAATATACTTTTGCTTGTTTGAATTGAATTTTATTCATCTTTGGCAAATGCAATTTTACAGGGCATCTAAAACCTCTCATAACACCACAAACACCGTAGGCTGATCAAGACCAAGAGTATTCTCATTCCCAATGTTTAGTTGGAGTGATCTCTGTGCACAAAATCGCATAGCTGTTGCCAATTTTAATATGTTTGGAATTGATCTCGCTCATGTGCAATGCTTGAGCAGTTCATCTATAGTAGTCATCAAGTCCACAAACGCTCCCTTGGTCAGTCGTAAGTTCTGCAGAAATCTGTACACGAATTTTGTAAATGACAAAGCTTTTTCGAAAGGCTGCACTTAATCGTTTTCTACTTCTGGCCAGTTTCATCAAGCTCTCATCCTCTTCCGATGAATCGTTGAACCATTATTTCTATTTTTTCCTTATTTTTTCTACTTCATTTTTAAATAAATCGTATTTATTTTTCAAAATGACGATCAGCTGATAGAAATATACTATCGTGAACAAGCCAAAATGAGCGAAATTCACAATAACGCTATTCTCTGTCGAAAGCACGTCATAATACCAAACTCAAATTCGTTCGATCAGGGCATTCGACTACAGTCGAAGATCGAACACAGTTCATAATAAGGGTCTTAGATTGTGTTTAGTAGGAAACGAAAAAAAAAAATTTCTAAATTTTAGGGGGGTTCACTCTTGGCACTGAAGAGGATAATAGATAATAAAAGGCACCCCCCTTAATCGTGCGAACATTTGGTTTTTTCACATTTTTGTACGGAAAGTGCGATCAGTTTTTCTTTTTGCTTAAGCAAATGATTTTTAACGAAACTTGACTATTGACGAGAGTGAATTTCGTTCAAATTCCGAATTTCAAATTTAGATGAAGACATGACAAAAAGGAATTTCAAATTCGTTTTTTGAGAAGATGAATGTTTGGTGTTAATAAAAATGTCGGATTTGGAAACCAATAATTTAAATAGCAGTTATGGATAATTGGAGGAATGGCAAAAAGCTGCTCTCCGAATCCTGTTTTTTACAACCTTGTGCTTAAGGGTTGCTAGTTATTTTCGGCATTTCAAGTGCATTTCGCTTTTGTGCTTTCACATATGCACATATGGAGCTTATGTGATTTTACACATAGAAAGTAGATCGTACGCATACCCAACACAATCGCACAAATTGCATACATTGACGTTGGGCATACTTGCCGTCGCGTCTGTGCGTGCATACCTTAAGACCGTGTATTATTGGAAAACTTTTTTCGAAAATTCTTGCTAATTTCGAAATTTAATCAATCGTCCATTTTTAGCGTAAACGGGAATCGTCGATGCTAAATTTAATTAAAAAATGTATCTCAAGTACCTTTGAGCATATTTTAGAGAATAATCAAGCAAAAATATGTAGTTAATAATTTGTGAATGTGCAATATATGTAAATATACATGTATCAACATATGAATCAACATTGTTTTATATATTATTATCATTACTCTTTTTGTCTCCCAACTTTATTCGGTTTCAATTGATTTAATTAAAAAATAACAATGAAAAACAATTATAATTCATTACATCATCGTATTAGAACGCAAGGAAAAAACAACAAAATTACCACAATAAAAAAACGACATTCGCCACATTCAGCTCAGGCAAGCGGCACCAGCAACATGCAAACTACATGCAAACATTTATAAGTTCCCAACAAACCATTCGATCTAAAAATAAAACGTTTCAGTACCGTATAGATGTATACTCACACACATTTCCGTGGACTAGGTTTTACGTATAAATTGAAAATCCGTAAACGTACAGGAAAAACGGTATGAAAAAGCTTTTGAAGAAAAGTACAGAAAAGTAAAACTTGGACGGCATTAAAACATGCAATTTGAACTGTATTCCAAGTTCTAATTAACGTTGTGCTTTATTTTTCTTTTAATTTTTTTATTACATTTTTTCATATACAAAATGCATTTATAAAATGTTTTAATTCAAGAGTTATATAATTTTAGTTTATATACTTAGTTCAAATAGAAATAAATTTTTATTCAAAAAAAAAAAGGAAAAAACTATAAAAAAAAATAATTTCAGCGTGAGCACAACGCAACTGGACGAAAAGAATTAGAGTACGATTTGCGGGTTCTCAATCTCTTTATTATTGTTTGTGCGTCCACGTTTCGAAGATACAGAAAAGTGACGGTTTCATAGATATAGAGATATACTAGCCCTATTCACGATCTGGTGCAAATCCTCTTGCAGAAGTGCATATGCCAATATTTATTGCATATTTTTCTTTCCAAAAGAAAATTAAAAGGGAGAAGCCCCACAAAAGATAGACGGAGGAGGAAATAAAAATAATTTCAAATCGTTTACAAGAAGTTAGAGGAAATAATAGGTCTGCTGATTGTTTGACACTTTTAACATTTTTACCCGAAGAAAAAGTGCGGGCTATTTCGTGCAAGAAGACAATTACTCTGCCATCTCTGCTCTCATTTGCAAGTTTTTTAAGTGTAACTTCTTTTCTCTTGTCCTAGAATAAAACTAACCGGATGTGACGTTGCGCGTAAGTTTGCAATGCGACATAATTTTGTCGAGCAATGTGCATAAGGGGCTAAATATCAATATTCCGTAACTGAATTCACGAGCAAACTATATAATAAACGATTCATAAATAGTTTTAATTCAATATAACATATTAATTACACACACACACACACGCCTATGGCAGAAAGAACAATGTGTAGCGTCGCCATCTTAAAGTTTATGACAGTTATACATTTCACATACAGATGGCGCAAATGTGCAAGGAAGATGTCGCATACAAAAAGAGTTAGCTACAATTGTCATCGATATTACCGGTACAGAGTTGCAATTTTTGTTCTAGCGTTAATCCCAAAAAAAAAATTGGTTGTGTATTAACGAACACAAGGCAGAAATGAAACTTCTTGTTAACTAAACGAAACACAAGCAAATGAAATTAAAAAACACAAGCCAATGAAGTACAAAATTTAGCGATTGAAAAATTTCATTTGCTTGTGTTTCGTTTAGTTCACAAGAAGTTTCACTTCTGCCTTGTGTTCGTTAATACACAATTTAGTTCTTTGAGTACGGGAACGGCTGTTTTGGGCGAACGCGTTCACCCACGTTGTAGTACGGAAACGGACCTAATATAAATTCTTGGTATTTTTATCAAAAGTCAGTTTTTATCATTAAGTCCCCATACACAGTCTGTATTCGTCTTCTCTCATTTTTGGTGCAAATGGTCTTGCATCGCATATATTTGTTGATGTTATAGCAGAAATATTTTGCATGTGCAATGATGCAAGACCATTTGCACCAAATCGTGAATAGGGCTGATAAGTTGCAAATGGTCTTGCATCAGCAGCAAATGCAAATTTTTATTGTATATCGCATATATTTTTGTTGTTGTGATAGCAGAAACATTTTGCATTTGCAATTATGCAAGAGCATTTCCATCATATTGTGAATAGGGCTACTATTTTCATACCAGTAGAGCATCCGTGGATGCATCCGTTTTTATGCACGTTTTATCGGGAGTATACATTTCTTGGTTTGTTGGGTTCGTATTTACACACATACATATGTACTAAAGTACGATATTACAAAACATCGAGTAGAATATCAATTTATGAAATTAGGAACAAAACAATAAGCAGCAAGAACAACACCAACTTAAATACAAATAATAATAAATAAACGGGTGCAACATTTGAACAACAAACAACAATCGCTCGCATCAATTGCAACCTAAGCTTTCAATTGTCCGTCTCTTTCAATTCGTCCGTCTATAGGGGTCAAACAAGTACAAGTCTCACGACAACAACAGCTACAACAATTATAGAAAACATAGTATTTAATAGCAAAAAATATATGCGCGAAATGCAAAAAAACAAAAAGTAGCCAAGCTGCATTGACCAAACATTACATTACTACATTAGTGAATAGTAATTCAAATGAAAATATGGGAACACCTTTTACTTTTTTTGATGTAAAATTATTGAAATTACATTATTAATGGCGTATCCGGTAATGGGTGATTTAGGGATGAGTCCCCCCTTGCCTGATGGAATTTACACACAAATTGTAAGAATTCCTTTGTTTTTACATTACAAGGGCTTGGATTCGGTTAACCTAAAAAACTTAAAAAATTACCAATAAAATGCCCTAACTAACTATTAAAAATTACATAAAAAAGAATTAAAATGCACATAAACCTTGAACAATTCACATAAACTTAAAAAAAAATGTGTATATAGGCACCATTTTTATTCCATTGCATTGCAATAAATTACCATATATGTATATTCGTAAATTAGCAAATATAAATGATCCCCGATTTTCAGCCCGACCATTTTGTACAACAAGAAACTTCGCTCAACATCGACACTGACAAAGGGGCAAATTCAAACATAATTCTATATCGTTAGAGCTTAATTCTACGTCGGATTGTAATGCATTAAACTTTTCACCTGAAAGAACTTTCAATTTTTTTTCCAAAGCCAACGTTTTGTTTATGCAAAAGTTGTTTCAAATTACAGAATCTTGAATTTGTCCTTTTATTTTTTGACAATTAGCAACATGAATAAGAACAAAATGAATTGTAAAATTAAATCCCACTGCATTGGTATTCTTGATGATAGAGGTTGACGCTCTTATTGTGTTTATTCTCTCAGAAGAATCCGGCGACCGAAAGTCGTCTGCTTTGGTTGTGTTTAAAGCATAAATATCAATTCACTTCTACATGCTCATACAAATGGAATAGACTATTGGAATTAACGTATAATCTCACTTTACAAGCAAAAAAAATAGAATTTTCAATATTTTATTACTCAGTCAATTTAATATTTATGAATTTTTTTTTTTTTTAATTTGATACTACATTATTGCAGAGTATAGAAAAACAAAATTTTTTTCTTTTATTTTACAAAAAATAGACGGTCCATGGCGGACAGGTTATCTCAGAACTGGCTTATCTGAAACAAAAAAATCAAACAGAATTGTTTAATATACATCTCGTTACGCAGGAATCAACCAGATTTAGTGTAAAAAGCAAAATAAAAAAATCAAGTTTTTTAAAAAAAATGTCGAAAAGGCACCTGTTTTTTGAGATGTTTTTTCCTCTAAAAAAGAAGAAGAAGAATATTGTACAGCAGGGCAGTGTAAAAACGTGCAATGTTAAAAACGTAATGGTGTGTCATACGAAGAGGAAGCGCCTACAGCTGACTTGTCAACACTCCGGGAGTGCACACACCATTACGTTTTTAACATTGCATGTCATTGGAAAAAGCACTCCGTTTACGCTCCCTTTGGAGTGCTTCGAAAGTCTTCGCGAGATCTTTGCGTCAGCAGTTTTGTTATTTTAAATTGCGATGATCTTGTCGTCGTTACCGGTTACACAAGCAACGCAAAGTGTCACGTTGATCGGTGTTTTACATAATAAGGGAGTAAATGTTTCATTTAACAATATTGCAAAGTACATTTACGTCTTGAAACGGACAGATCATACCTCTCTTCACGCAAAAACTTTTTTTTCGTTATCCTTTCTTGCGTATCTTGAAATTAATTAAATTAAATTTGTTCACAAAGGAACCTTCTTATTTATTCGACAAATTGCAACTTTCGCGCTCTACTCGTTCGTTTATGTTGGTTTGTAAATTTTTTGTCTTCGCTATCCGTCTTTGGAACTGTATTCCTATTAAAATAAAGCAGATGAGCAACACGTTGCACTTCAAAAAACTACCAACGATAGATAGTGGTATACATATACTAATTATATGTAAGTTTAAGTATCAAGTATTTATATTAAAAGTATTATTTGTAAGTATAAATAAATGTATTTACTTTGTATGTTAAGTATATTAATGACATTTATATTCTATTTATTTCTAATTTTCTTGCAATTTTTATATTTTTTTCACATTTTGTTAAATATTGTTTTTCTGTAATTTTGCCAAATATTCTCAGCCTGGCTGACTTCTAATTATGAGCTTAGCTTGTTGTACTAGAATTACTTTAATACCAATTAATAAATAAATCAAATAAAATAAATAGACTTTCTAAACTTACTGGTTTTACTGCCACTGCCATGATGCCCCATTGTAATTTAGGTTTTATCTTTGAAAAAAAAATCAAAACATCTGTCACCTATAGGTGATACTGGGAAAATATGAGTCAACTCTTTCCGGCGCATTGCCAGTAAACAGTAAAAAATAAACGGAAATATTTTGCATACATAAAACCTAATAATACCTAAAATAAAACCAAATAATGTATAACATAAAACCTAATAATATATAAAATAAAACCTAGTACATAAATAATACACCTAATATGTACCTAAACTAAATACCTAAACCTACAAAACTTATATTATACCAATTCCGGTACTCACACACAAACCATTGTTCAAGGTGTCAAAAGCGGTCAAGCAGGTTTCAGTTTCTTTCGCTTACTCAGAGATGAAGTATTAAAATCCCGTGGGTCTGCTGAAAACGAGAAATTCAACATGTGGAGTGAAGTGAAGTGTTAGAGCCTAGTATAGTTTGATAAATTTAGAATTAGAATAAGTATTTAAAAAGGATATATAGTGAGTTAGAAATATCTACAATATTATTAATATGTTAAAAATATATAAAACAAAGTCAAGCTAAACCCCTGAAACAAAAATATTCAGAAAAAAAAGTGCTTGGAACAATTATGATTAAAAAGAGGTAAGAGAAAAGTAACGTAAACAATATTAAATTTAACAAAAACTATACCTTAAACCTCTGAAAAATGCATACAAAAATTTAAAATAAATATAAAAATCAAAAATTGCATATCTAAGTAACTAAAAACTACATGAAAATAAACTAGTATGAAACTAGCATGACACTAGTATGAAATCAGTGCAGTGAATTTAGTTAGTGAAAATAACATGAGTTAAAAAAAGAGAAATATGAAAACAACAACAATTGTATAGTACTGCACATATAAATATGTATATAAATTTTAGAACTACGGTTAATTCATAATTTCTACTTGTGCAAATGCAAAGTGTTTCTAGAATTGGTAAAAACATTTTTCAACCAAATATTGAATACTGTGTCTAGAAATATTTATATATAGTATGTTTGTTTTCTTTTATTTTATTAAATCATTAAAATATCTTTACCTTTAGAGTAATAATAATAATATTCACTTAAATAATTATTGTTATAAAGAAAAAGAATTTAATAATCACTGTGATTTTAAAAACAAATAGTGTTAATATAAACATACATGCAAAAATGTTGCAAAGCCGACTAAGGTGGGCGGTGAGTACATTCAAACCATTTCAAGCACCAGGCGTTGATGGCATATTTCCCGTTTTGCTGTAAAAGGGGATAGAAATTATTTTTTGTATAGCCCTGTGATATAAACCAAAGGCATGGAGGCGAGCAAGGGTGGTCTTTATTCCGAAGTCAGGGAAGAAGGATCCTCTTCACCCAAAGTCCTTCAGACCAATATACTTAAAACTCTTGAAAAAATGGTAGATAACTATGGAAGGACGACGGTCCTAGTAAATGTCCCGCTTCATCCTTGTCAACATGCATACAGGGCAGGTAGATCAACAGAAACTGCCCTGAATCAATTGACAGATGTACTACAGGACACTCTAGAAGCAAAAGAAATAGCTTTATGTGCGTTTCTAGATATCGAAGGGGCTTTCAATAACACCACTCATGAAGCTGTAAAAGAAGCTCTCATCCCCAGAGGGGTTAATAATACCGCGCGAACAATAAAAAATACCGATTGTGCTTTAATCCAACTGAACTAAATTATAATAAATGAATAGCGTACAATACTAACTGAAAAATACATGAGAGAGTAAATATTTATGTATAAGAAAGAAATTCGGAGTTAATAAGTTCAAAGATTCTTTGCTTAGTGATGTAATGATTAGTGAATAGGTTAGGTTAGGTTGGAGTGGCAGCCTTCTGCTTGAAAGCACACTTAAGCACATTTAGGCTCATTGTGATACCACAGTACGGCGCGACTCCCCCATTTACGGATTGGAGAACCATGAGGATTCCATAATGAATCTGGCTATGTCCTTAATATTTACGGATGATAGCTCGGACAGACTAGTGAAGAAAGGTGAGCCCAGGAGTTTTAGTCTCCTCCTGGCCAGGGATGGGCATTCGCACATGAAATGGAGGACTGTTTCTTCCTCCTCCTCAGAGCCGCAGCCCCGACAGAAGTCATTGAATGGCAGTCCTAGTCGTGCAGCATGTCTCCCCATTATGCAGTGCCCCGTGAGCACCGAAGTCGTAATGCTGATGGAGTTTCTGCTAAGGTTGAGTAGCTGTCTAGTTCGTCTATTGTCCATAGTGGTCCATGTTAGCCTGGTAATACCACAGGTATGCTCCGCTACCCAGGATTTTTTTGCTTCCTCAAGGTAGTTTTGCTTAATGGCTAATTTAACAGACGTAAGAAGGACACCAATTGTGCAGGAAGGTGATATATCTGTAAGCTGCGAGCCCTGTTATGCTAACTCGTCGGCATTGCAGTTACCTGAAATATCCATATGTCCAGGCACCCAATATAGGTGGACCTGCGAGTGACTCGACAAAATGTTGAGTGAAGATCGGCAGTCGAGAACAAGCTTTGATGTAGTGAAAACACCGGCAAGGGACTTGATTGCTGCTTGGCTGTCCGTGTAGATGCAGATATTCTTATCGAATTAATCGTTGCGAATAAGCCACTTGGACGCTTGATAGATAGCCATTACTTCCGCCTGAAAGACGCTGCAATGGTCAGGAAGTCGGAAAGAGAGTCTGAGATCTAACTTACTAGAGAAGATGCCACAGCCGACTCTTTCCTCCGATTTGGATCCATCTGTATAGATGTCAATTGAATTGTCAGTGACCACCTCGTCATTAACCCATTCCTCTCTACTGGGGATATGGGTGAAGAACGTGTGGTTTAAATTAGGGGTAGAGCAAATGTAGTCTACGTTAGTTGGTACGGACGTATCGTGGATTAAAATCTTGGCATGGCCCAGATTTGACCGGGTCCAGCGAGTTAGGACACTGAGTCTGGCAGCAGAGCACTTAGCTTGTTGCTTAACCAGAAGTGAAGTTGGCAACCAATGAAGGATTGCGAAGAGAGCTTTTGTGGAGGTAGTACGGAGAGCCCCAGTAATCAATATGGCTGCCGTTCTTCTAACCTTATCCAGTGGTTTAAGGTTGACTGCCTTTGCAGTAGCTGGCCACCAGAAGACGGATCCATAAAGAAGATTAGGCTCGACCACTGCTGAATAGAGCCAGGAAGTGACTCGAGGTTGAAGACCCCATCTTGTTCCTAATGCCCTCTTACAGCAGTAGAGAGCGCAAGAGGCTTTCCGTACTCTCTCTGCTATATTAGCTTTCCATTGAAGTTTAGGATCAAGAACAAGTCCTAAATATTTGAAGCGCTTGCTAAGGCAAAGCGAGGTACCATTAATTTTGGGTAGGGCAAAAGTTGGTATTTTATACTTTCTAGTAAAAAGCATAACCTCTGTTTTGGCAGGATTAACATTAAGACCGAATTCACGGCACCAGTGAGACAGAATGCTAAGTGAGTGATTTAGCCGTTCTGAAAGAGTAGCAACGTATTTGCCGGATACTGCAATATCAATGTCATCTGCATAAGCTATTATTTTGCAGCCGGTTTGGTCTAAACTGTTTAGCAGTGTGTTCACCGCCAGATTCCAAATAAGAGGCAATAATACACCTCCTTGTGGTGTGCCCCTATTGACAACCTTTTTGACTTTATCATTTCCGATAGAGGAGCTGATGATACGTGCTTTAAGTAGTTGTCCTATAAATCTAACCAGATTAACATCAAGATTAAGATTTATTAAGGCATTAACGACAGCGTCGGGGCAGACATTGTTGAAAGCCCCCTCGATATCGAGAAACACTGCAAGCGTGTATTCTTTGTTGGAAAGTGGTTTCTCAACTTCCTCAATGAGTACATGTAGCGCTGTTTCCACAGACTTCCCTTTAGTATAGGCATGCTGTGATTTGGATAAAAGAGTGGGATTGATAGAGTTCCTGATATGAAAATCAAGAACCCTTTCTAGTGTTTTTAAGAGAAAGGAGGACAGACTGATCGGTCTGAAGTCCTTTGGGTTGGTATGGGACGCCTTTCCTGCTTTTGGTATGAAGACTACACGAGCCTCTCTCCAGCTTTTGGGAATGTACGAGAATTTTAGGCAAGCATTATAAATTTGCAATAGCCATGATGTTACGTGTTCAGCCCCTTGTTGAATATCCGCGGGAATGATACCATCTAGCCCTGGAGATTTATAGGGGCTGAAGGATTTGATGGCCCACTTTAAAAGAGTGTCGGTCAATTGGAAAGGGGGGGGGGGGGGGGGGGGGTTACTTAAAGGATGATCGGTCACAGGAGGACTATGATCAACGAAGGTTTCACTCCCCGGAAAATGAATATTCCGGAGCACCTCTAAGGTCTCGATTCCAGAAACCGTCCAGTGACCATCATTTTTGGATACAGTCGAGAGCCTTAGGAGTAGTATTGAGGAGTTTTCGAAGTCGGCTGGTCTCGGAAGAGCTTTCTATGCTACCACAGAAGTTCCCCCAAGACGCCTTTTTGGCTTTTCTTATAGCGTACTTAAGTTCCCTTTGTTTTGATTTAAAGGGAAACCAGTCATTAAAAGCCTTGGCTCTATTAAAGAGTCTTCTACATACTTTTCGTAGCTCTGCAATCTCCGAGGTCCACCATAAAGGTTTGGTCTTACCTCTAGGTTTGGAAGAATTGCATGCCGATTTGGCAGCAGTGTTAAAAAGTGCTGTAATGAAGTTTACCTCTCGATCAATATCGCAGTGGTTATTAATAGTGGGTAGAGCAGGCTGTATGCCAGACTCTATAATGGCATGGAACTTTGTCCAGTCAGTACGCTTCCTATTGATGAGGCTGGTAGCACCTACAGAGTCTGTAGGATCTAGTTTATCAATGGTGAAGTTAATATAATTATGATCAGAAAAGGAGCACTCTTGCGAGACACTCCAGTCTTTTAGTAGGTGTGACGAGTGTTCACTTACTAGAGTGAGATCGAGAACCTCCCTTCTATTTGAAGTAATGAAGGTTGGCTCGTTCCCCCTATTAGCAATAACTAAGTCACGAGTAAGGATAAAATCAAAGAGAGACTCACTTCGTTCATTTGTGTCCGTGCTGCCCCACATCTCGTGATGGGCATTGGCGTCGGCACCGATGATAACCGGGGTTCGTTTGCAGTTAGCCTCTGCAACCAGAAGCTTCAACACATCGTGCGGCGGTGATGTACCGTGGTCATGGGCCATGTAGCTGGAGACGATCCAGGTGGCCATGGCGTTGATCACAATAACCATGGCCACGTTGTCTTTATTGCTGAACCTGGAGAGTAAAAGAGCGTTAATGCTATTTTTGATATGGATACAGGATCTGGGTTTACCTTGACCCTCCACATACGAAGGAGGAGCATCGGCGTCTGTGGCGACAAGCCCCATTTTTCCGAAAAAGTCGCCAACTAGTTCGGAGGTCGACATGACACTCCCATCATCGAACAGAGTGTCGATATCTGATTGAGGCAAGGTCTCCAAGAAGGCCGCAGCTTCTGCTGAAGGCTCTTCATTAGTTTCCTGCCCAGCAACTAACTTGTCGCATCTATAGACTCTGAGAGAGATCGACTTGAAACCGTAGTTGATCTCTCCCTTGCTGGCATTGCGAGGCGATAACGACTCTTCATTTAAAATGATGAGCGCTTCACGAAGGTGGCCCTTTGGATCGCTGACCTTGGCGACCTTCCAATCGTGGGTGGGAAGCTCAAGGTTGCTTAATTTAATGAGCTCCAGGATTTCATCTGGCGAGGAGGGCTCTGCGGGAATCCAAGCCTTGGAGCGTGGGCGATTGGGGATTTGGTCTTTTGGTACAGCCGCAAGCTTAGTACCAGGCCAAACCTCCCCCAACATCGCAATGGCAGCCTTGTACAGATCCGCGGAGCGTTGGTCTGTACAAGCCACCAATTTAATATGGCCCTGATGCCAACCGGCATCACGACAACTGGGCGACGGACCTGGGTTAGCCGCAACAACATCTTTATAAATGTTGCCGAGGGCCGCTAGCACCAATCTCCAGTTGGCTGGAGATATGGTGTCGTCGCTATTATTGGAGTCGATGATGGCCCAGATGAGACCATCTTTCGCGACTTCATTGAAAGGCCGATTTAGTTTCGGCCTAGGTGGTGCCAGTCTTGGCCGTTTATGGTCTTGACGGACAGTATGGGCGGCTTGCTCAGTCGACCTCTGTTTTTTCTGATTAGCCTTCGGGGATGGCGGGGGTGGACGGGCTCCAGAATTCTGTTGAGCCCATAAGAGAGCAGCCTTATCCCTTTCGGAGAGCGAAGAAGGATCAAGCTGGTCCAACCTGTTCAGGATCCTGAAGGCTGACCTTCTGGTCCTGTACGCCCGTGTTGACGCGGTGATATGCGCGCGAGCACCAGAGGTGGAAGCGGTGCTGGGGCCTGTACTGGTGGAGGTCAAGGCTGGCTTAGTTGCCGAATCCCGGGCTACACCAGTTAGGCGAACGAGCGGGGAAACAACCCTAGCACCTGGCACAGCTGCCGAAGTGGTTGGGGTGCTCGAAACAAGCGATCGAACTCTTGAGCGGGATGTGCAGGCGCTTGCACTGGAAGGTGATGAGGCTAGCTTAGTAGCTGAGGCCTTACCGGTACCAGACAAACGAGCACGAAGAGGAGCACCACCCGCACCTGACACAGTTGCCTGGGTTACGAGCGTGCTCGAAGAAGGTGTGGGTTTTAATGACGACGAGGGTGGTATGTTGGCCAAAACTCTCGTCGACACCGTAAGTCTGGTGGAGGAAGCACCAGAAGTTGACCCACCAGATGTTAAAGGTGGTGAATGGTTGGCAGGCGATTGCCTTACCAATCTATTGGGCTCCCCATGCGGGTTGGCCTTAGGCTTTTGGGGTTTTATTTGTTTTTTGGACGTATTCATGATTGTTGGGTCCCCACTCATGGCCGCGAGTTAAGAATTGCCTCTATTTCTATGAGCAGTGCTTGCAATTCTTCATATGTGAGGTTGGCTTGGGAGAAATCCTTTATCAGCAGCGTCTTCGCTGATTTTCCCGCCGCCTCCCAGAGGCCCCCAAAATGCGGCGCTCTAGGTGGAATGAAACAAAATTCGAAACCGCTTTCGCTGCTAAAATTCATAACGTCATTAAGTGCATCGTTTTTTAGATATTTTTGGTGAAACTCCTTTAGTTTAGCGATCGCCTCAACAAAATTTGTTGCGTTTTTGCAATATAAACGAAGTGGTGTTGCACGTCCACATACGAAGCGTTTCAGACACATCAAAAAAGCATTGGTAGATAAATCTGCTAGCTCGATATGAACTGCCTTTGATGAGAAGCATATAAAGACTGCAACGGATACGAAAAGTTGTGAAAAATGGGCCGCAAAAGTCTACGCCGGACACAATAAATGGCCGTTGCGCCAGCACTCGATCCGCGGGGAGATTGCACATGAGTTTTGGCTTATAATGAAAGCAATGCGTGCAATTATGCACAGTTTTGGGCACGAGTTCGCTGGCGTTTATTACCCAAAGGCGTTGATGAAGCAGACCAAGAACAATTTTAGGACCAGCGTGTAGATAATTGCGATGCAGATATTCGACGAAAAGATAAGTGAATCTGTTTTCGGAAGTAGTACTGGATACTTAGTATCCAGTACTACTTCCGGAATACTTTAAGAATTACGGCATTCGAAAACTGACCACCGACTCTAAGGATAGAGATACTAGAATCTGCTATTTGCATATCTTGTAAAAATGGTGAAGCTGTTGAAGCTCAGGCTTTAATAATTTGCCATTGCGCAGGCAGTTGATTTCTTTTGAATGTCGACTACTATTCTCCAGAACGTATTACTCTGCTCTGACGAACGAATGTGAACGATTATGCCAGGTTTAATCTGAAGGTCGGCAGGAACTTGTTGAAAGTTCGAACGACGAACGCGATGTGTAGAATCTTCAGATACGAGGAGTGTTGATCGATGATGTTGGCGATGATTGACTATGCGATGTTACTGGTAGTACATTTGAATGACACCATGTGTCGGCGTTCCAAGTCTGATTGCGTTTCGTTGTTGTCTTCGAGTGTTGGCCACAGATTTTGACTCTTTAACTAAAATTCGGGCCCGTTGAACCATATGATTCTAGACAATTCGGATGCACTAGATCCTCGCGACACTATGTCTGCTGGGTTGCTTTTGGTTGGAACATGTCTCCAAGTAACGCCTTCGGTTTTCTCCTGTAGCTCGGAAACGAGATTAGCGACGAAGCAATTCAGTGTGGATGCGTGCATTTTTGGCCACTGCAAGACAATTTTCGAGTCTGTCCAGAATATATTTTTCCCACGTAACTCATTAGTTTTGGTTCAATTTTCTTCCAAGTTTTACTTAAGTGTAATGCTGCGCACAATTCAAGTCTGGGAATAGATTGAGCCTTGATCGGTGCGACCTTCGATTTGGCGATGAGAAGGGTATTTTGAACTGACCCGTTTTTATGTATACGAACATATACAGCGCACCAATACGCGCGCGACGAAGCGTCAGCGAATCCATGGATGTTGCTAATGCTATTTCGAGAACTAAAAACAAATCTTGGCACCTCTAAATGATTGATAAAAGGCAAATCATCCTTAATTTGAAGCCACAAAGCATTCAAATTTTCAGGAAGTGGTTCGTCCCAATCCGTATGCTGAATCCATAATTCTTGAAGAAGAATTTTGCATTGTATTACGACTGGACTTAAAATGCCCAAAATATCGTGGATTCTTGCAACGGTCGATAAAATAGAGCGCTTGGTAGCGGGTTTAGCATCGGCGAAATCAAATCGAAAACAAATTTTATATGATTGCGATTTCCATGTCATACTCAATGCCATGTCAAGCAATGTTTTAGTCGTTTCTTTTTATTGGAATTTCTTTCATAGATTCCAAAGCAAAGTTCGGACAGTTGGAGTTCCATTTGGCAAGCTGAAGTCCTGAGCGCGACAAGATTGTGGTAACTTCATGCCTTATTTGTTCGAGATCGGCTTTGTTGTCAGCTCCAGTTAGTAGGTCGTCAACATATAGGTCTCTTTTCAAAACTGTTGCGCTGAGCGGATAATGGTCAAATTGAAGATCAGCAATGTGGAAAACGCAGCGAATGGCGAGAAAAGGCGATTATGACATGTCATACGTAACTGTATTTAGCTGGTATACTTGTAACGCAGCGTCGATTGTTTTCCTCCAAAAAATCAGTTGGAAATTTCGATCTTGCACATCAACGATTCTCAAATACTACTTTAGAGATGCATTTTTTAAAATAGGAACAAGAGTGAGTTAGTAGTAGATTATTAATACTGCCTTTATTAGTTAGTACTAATATATAAATTTTATTTATAATAAAGTATAAATAATGTTATTTAAATTTGTTTTCTTTATTAGCAAATACCATGTTCAAGGTGTTAAGATGTTAAGTGTTAAAAAATAATATAAAAAACAGCTACTATTTCTCCCTATGTACGTTCAATACTATGCAAATTATTTTCTTATAAATTCTCACTTAAAAATTTCATTATGAAAATACAACTCTGTTGCAAAAAAAAGAATAGTATCAAAACAAATGTTTTCCAAATTGTCAAAGTTCCTCTTACTTGTCAAAACGCATCTACCTTCTTAATTCATCTGCCATGGGCAAAACCCTATTGTAAATTTTGTTTTATATTTGTGTATTTACCAATCAGCTGATACAAAAATGCGATACTGCCATATTCTTTTGTTTCTGATAGATTTTGAAGATTTTGAACAGTCGAATTATCGATATTCTCGAAACTGTGTTTTTTCGATGGCAACAAACGAGTATTTTCATAGTGAAGCGAATTAATAGTGATAGTGGAGTAATAACTACTGCAATTATTCATAAAACAACATAAAATCAGCGTAGGTCCGAACAAATTTTTAATTTTTTAAATAAATAATGAAAATTTGCTATCTCCTCCGCTTATTTTGTAATCAGAAGACCGAAAAACACCCGTTTTTGAAAGAAAACATTTTTTAGCTATTTTATTAAAAAAAGTGACTAAAACACAATTTTACCGTTTTTTCAACCTATGGTAACAGAAAATATGTAAAATTATTAAAATTTAATTTATTTACAATTGTTACATTCCCAATAGAATTAGCCATACTAATTCCATTATTGGCTGATCGTTTCAGTTTAAAAAAAAACAGTTCAAGAAAAATGTAAGTTAATTTTTATTTCGCATGTGACAATTGAGTAAAGTTTTCTCAATCATGTCACTGAAAGCAAAGTCGTAATTTTTATGAAAGTCCTTTTTGCTTCTACTAAGTTTGTAATAAAATATTTATAATTGTAGGTACTAACTATCAATATCAAATTAAAGGGCGGTTCGCCAACAGACGTTGTTATTTATACTCCTCAAACAAATATATTTAATTCTACTGTAAACGACGACAGCGAATAGTCACAAAATATATCAATTTAGAGCGAAGGAAGAGTATATTCTACTTTCAAAATAGAAAACAACCAAAACATTGTGTCTGGTACTGTGCAGCTTGTTGACACACGGGATGTTGCGCTATCACAAAAAAAAAAGGAGAGTAAATGCAAACAATTTCAACACCTTTGAATTTAAAGGAAAACTAACAAACTTGTGCCAATCATACTTGGAAATAATTATTTTACATTTTTGGAAAATTGGCAGGTAAATTGGGAAATCCGTAACTAATTGCAACATTTCCATTTTTTAGTTTTTTTAACAAAATGTTTACAGTTTTAAATCTGTGTATCTTTTATTATAAATCTTACCAAAATGCATTATGGTTTCTGTAAACAGTTTGATTGTGTAAAAAAAATTAAAAACCTTAGTAATGCATGTGTTGCATTTGATTATGAACCTCCGCAAACATAAAATTTACTTAAACTTCTAAGAACATTTTGTGGACTACTTCTTTGTTTTATGCAGCAACTTATCAAATGAAGATCACCAAAAAATAGCAGAAGAGATTGTACGTGTTTTCCCAAACGAATTTATAGAAACGCATTATGTGCGACCAGTGCCGAAGGGTAAATCAAGATCAAATAAATCTGAAATTGAGAATCGAGAGAAGGTCTTATTGTTCTCGCAAAAGTTCGTACTTTTTAAAGATATTTTAGATTTTTTAATGTATTTCGAGGTATTTGAAGCTTTGATGAATTTGACTCAAACTTCATCCGAAAAGTTTGTTGCTTATTCCCCTGTAATATTTGTTTCCTTATTATACATCAGTTTATAATAATTTATTTCTTTTCAATAGAATTCTGGAAATATCAATCATGCTATACAAAGGAAAACCAAGAAAATGCTGGGAATGGGATTGCGAGTTCGGCCGTTTGAGATTATTGTCGGACCAGAGCTCTCAAATAATGAGAAAGTATACGTACGAGCCCTCAATGTTATGTATGAATTGCCATCATTTTTAAAAGCAATTGATATTTTGCATAAGGTGTATTTGAGGTTCAATTTGTCATATCCATTAGAAAATGAAAATGTTTGTTATTTAATTCAGCAGGGTTTGTTCGAAATTCATACTGAATCGGATACTCAAATTATTAGTTTATTATACTTTGAATAAGTTGAAAAAACAAGGCACTAGAAATTTTGTAGCTTTTATCTAAGTATATTATATTTTATAATATTTAAGTATTGAATATGTTGTGCAGTTTTTGTAAAGAGACATTGAACATAAAGTTATTTAATGTTGATGCACTTATACCACACAGTCATTCATTCCCATGAACTTTCATATATTTGTATTTTTGATAGTTGTTTACGTACTTTTGCGTCTATACCACAATTGAAAAAGCACATATCAATTTGTACCTTCAATAGTAACGTGAAAAAAGAAAGAAGTTATACACTTCTGAGATTTGAATGTAAAAATAATGATTCTAAATTTGTCACAGACAATACGGCAATATTAATGTTTACTGCTAAGAAGATATTTTAAGATTTATGGGAGTACTTTACGCCAAATCTTCAGTGCCACTATTTTTTGTTCAAGAAATAATTGAAAGTTTCTCGAATCTCTGCGAAAATATAACTTCTATTATTTTTCTATGAATTTGAAAAAGAAAATTCCTTCGCAGTTTCACGATACAATTGGAAGGGTGTTTAAAAATCGATATTTTGAATAACATAAATACAGAGTACAAAAGGTTCAAGTATTTCACTGATAGTAACTTCTTAGTAAAACCTGTTCCAAATTTTGAACAACTTATTCCAATACGAAAAGTATTAAATACTAGAATCAACTTAAAAATTTTTATTTTAAAGGCTCAAAAATTCTCAACAAAATGTAAACTTATTAAATACATAATTTTAAATAATATTACTTATTTGCTTTATATACAAAAATGGAAGATTTAAACCTTATGTTAAATACTATCTTAGGTTAAATACTTATTTATCTATAAATATATTAAACTATATGTAATATAAACTTCAAACAATAATAAAACGAAAGTTAGCAAATGGAACAATATGAATTCGTTTAATTTTTAGTAATAAAAATATTTTTTTATACCAATTATTTAACAGATATTTGCTTTCTCAAACTCTTATTTGCTTTAAATAAATTAAAATTTTCTTCAAGAAATATTACATATTTATTTACACAATTTCTCCTTTGCATCAAACAACTAAAACTAACGTCAACAAAATGCTCCCCAGCTTAAACTGATTTATTTATTGTTAAAAAACTGTCAATTGAGTCAAAAATATTGCTAGAATAAGCGGTTTATTTAATACAACAAAATATTTCTTTCTCCATATCTAAATAAATTACTTATTATTTACAAATAAATTTCATAGAATACAAAAAAATCCTTCTTCTATAGAGAGAAAAACTATCATCCTAGTTCTAGTGAGGTTTAAGTGTGAAAATCGCTAGAAAAAATTAACCAAATAGTTAAAAATATTGAAAAAAGAATTTCATTCATGATAAAAGACAGTCAAGAAACCCACCAAAATACTAATACTAAAAAATACCCTGAAGAAAAAGGAGATAAGAATGACGGTGATTTGGAATGAGGCTTGTCATAATAATTGGTCTATGTCAAAATTATTTAATTTTATATATATCTCATATATCTTCATAAAATTTAATCTTTATTTGATGTTCTTTGTTGAAGTGATACTATCTACAAGAACTAATATAATGGGATATGCCACGCCCACGAAATGAAAATTACTGACTGCCAGTATACTTTTCACATCCATTCAGATAAGAGCAATACATTTTTCAAAATTTTCCTTTTGACCACTGTGAGCTGCGTTGAAACTGCTCCGAGTTCATTTCATACACATATTTATATATATATATACAAAAATATTATGTATTTTGCAAACCTATTAAACAACGAAAAAGCGCTTACCACAATAGCGCGCGATTTCGACTGACAGAGGAAGTGCTTCCGGTCTGTAAATGAAAATATTTGTATATTTATTTTATTTAGAAATAAGTTTCGTTACGCATAACAAGTAGGAAAGCTAAAACTAAAACGTCGAAACATAAGGTCACAAACAAAAAAGAGACAACAAAGCAGTGTTGCAACACTTTTGCGGCAACGTTAAAGCATTAGTGGGCTATGCATACAAATGCATGTATGCATGTACAATAGGGAGGAGCGAAACAAGTGAAAATCGCCCGATCGAAACGTATTAGGTCTCAACAAATATTGACGTCAATAAGAAGAGTAATATTTCATGATCTTTTATAACAAAAATGTCATAAAAATAATTATGGTAGTAGATATAAGCTTTATATTACGCACAACATTGCCTATTTTAATTGTCTCTATATTGCCGTTTGAAATCATTTGAAAAATGAAAACTTCGTTACTACTCTATTTTAGATCTTGATCAAATTATGTGAGAAAATATTTTTTAGAGTTCCAAAGAAGGAACAGAACTCAAAGTTATTCCGTTTTTTGAAATAATTATCTTAAAAACCTTATTAAATTAAAAGTTGTAATTAAGGAAAGATAAGGAAAGCTAAATAAAAAACTAGTTCTTTTAGCGATGTTTAAACGGAATCGAAATTCATTATTAAATCGAAATAGATAGAGAATGTGGTTTTTTATGAACTAAAAACTGGCGCAATTTTGAAACCATGACGTGTAGAAGTTGTGAGTTAAAAAGCGCATATTCCCAACATATTCTCCAAAAAGTTCTCTTCTCAAACTCGCTAAAGAGGAAAAAGTCCTTTAAAAATAATAATTGCTACTTGAACTCAAAAGCATTTATACTTTGTCCCCGACTGTAGATAAACGAGTTTAAATTTGATTTCATGTTTTACGTAGAGGTATAATAAATAAATGCTACAACACCCTTCAAACCCTCAATACCATAAATAGTCTATAACATTGCCGGTTACCAGGACATTCTGATATAAGGGTGAAAGAGGTAGCGGACGAGCTTGCAAAGCAAGGAACATGCCTTGTAGTAGAAGTCTGTTACATCTCACCACCATGTTTCTATTACGCAGCCTTTTTTTCTACTTCAAATAGAAGTTGGAGGAGCCAAAACCCTTCCCGTATAGCCAAACATTTTTCGGCTCCAATACTCTCGTACTAAAACTGAATTTCTTCTCTCACTTTCTCGTATAAACCTGGCTATATTAAAAAAATTTACACTTGCTACGGGTACTTTCAAACTGGAAACAGTGCCGGATAATGCTCAAAGTTCTTATTGATTCTAGAAAGTTTGTGGTAACATTATGAACCAGACGGTCTATGTGAGGCATTAGCGCCACTGCTAACTTAACCTATTCTTTTTTATGTAGATACAGTACAGTCCCGCTAATCTGGACACTCGCTACTCTGGACTTCCCAGTAATTCTGAAATCTCTACGCTTCGGAAATTTTTGATATTTTACCTCTATAGTTCAGACAGAAAAACATCAAATATTTTTTGGTTTACGAAGGAACAAGAAGTAGATGAAAAAGAAGAAAACGACTACTTAACTACTCAGCACATCACAAATATAGAAGCAATTCAACTGTTAATTCGCCAAGGTGCATATTAGGTCCGTTCCCGTACTTTTTGGGTAAAGTCTGGTAAACTGAGAGTAAACGAAAAATGCTCTCTCTGATACACAAAAATGCACAAAAGTACGGGAACGCACAAAACCACTTTTCTTACACGAAACAAAACGTCGAATTTAACGACAGTGATATTCAAAAAACAAAGTTTCTGTGACATTTAATAAAATAAAAATTGTTAAATCTTACAAGGAAATAAATAAATAATGAAAAAATTAAACATAAATTGTTCGCCTGACTACTTTTGTAGGATCTTCTGGTTCACAATCATCATTTGCATTATTCAGAAATAGCAGAAGCTTCCACAGCGTCAAAAGTTGAACAGACAACTCTCCATTAATTTGTGGAGAATGTAGTTAAAAATTAACTAATATACTATATCATTTTCAAATGTCTTTTAAACATTTTCCATTTTAAATAACACTTATTTTTCTAAAAATTCTTTATTTATTTATTAATTTCAAATTTTCAATATATTTTCACAAAAGCAAAACAGCTGATTGTTTGACACTTTTAAAATTTTTACCAAGAAAAAGTGCGGGCTATTTCGTGCAAGAAGAAGAAGACAACTACTCTTTCATCTTTGCTCTCATTTGCAAGTTTTTTGAGTACGGGACCGCTTTCTATATTATGTAATTTGATACCTATGTGTAAGTGCATTTTTGTGAACCTAGCATTATAATTATTTATTGCTTATGTATTTATAATTTTTCATCAAACCTGCTGTAATAAAAGCGAATGAAATATAATATATTTGGATTAGCGTGATTGTACTGTATATCATTTGTGGTCACCGGGGTTTAAATATCGGCACGCTCAAAAAATCGAAAATAGAAAATAAACATTTTTCTACCCGGCCCACCTCTTGGCTGACAAGCCTCCAAGAATAAAAATTGGCTACGAAAAGCTTTTCACTTCGCCGTTTGGATTCGGCATAAAACTGTAGGTCCCTTCCATTCTTATATAAATATAACTCACACAACATGAATGGATGCGAAAGTTTAGCCTAGGCTCTCCATGGGCTGTTGTGCCATAATAGTAGTAGTAGTATCATTTATTTTATTAAATTAAATCTTCAACTTTAAAAAACGTTCGTCTGTAATATTTTGAACTTCTAAAATCGGAGCATTTTTAATTGTAGATATTTTAAAAATAAATTTTTTGCTGTCTCCAATAGTTGCATGTCGTCTTTATTTCGTGCCGGTAAAACGTGCCCATGCCTTTAATTCATGAGTTGAGCTCATATGGCATGGACGCTTTTACGGGATGTTTTGTGTTTTCTCTTGCACTGAATTAAAAACTAATCTAATTTATTTGTTCTTAATTTTTTTTAGTAAATGCTGAAATTAGTTTCTGTTTTAGCGATTTGCGTATGTCATCGAATTCAGAGACTTCCACAAGATTCATTTCTTCACCGGAATCCAAACGATGATCATACATTTCTTCACCGTAAACATCAGACCAATCTAAAATGAAGAAAATATTTTGATGTGGGTGCGCTGCCATATGTATATATGCAAATAGGAAAGGTAATTAAAACGTTTTATACCTTTACTGAAGTTTTGTGAGTAGAATCTCACCCACAGTGTATACCGAAAATTCTCCGTGCGCATGGAATACCCCATTACCTTGATATTTTTCAGTTTTGGCTTATCACTATTTGGATGTTTTGTAGGCTGCATACCTGGTCGTGGATACTGGCTCAAAGCAAAGTATTCAACACCCAGTTCCACTCCACTTAATTGTGGGTACAAACTTTTACCTTCGGTGCAAGATAACTGTTTTTTGGCTGAAATAGAATTATTACAGTTCGATAGCCGCGGCAAATGTGCCAAGTCCACTAATGTCGGAAATATATCAACCAATTCTGTTAGAGAGTGTATGCGTTTTGCAGCAGTTAAAGTGAACTCCGGACTGTGGATTATCAACGGAACGCGCAATGCAACTTCAAAATTTGAATATTTGGCCCATTCGGCATGTTCGCCCAATGACCAACCATGATCACTAGTAATCAATACAATCGTACTCTCCAACTGTATATACTTCATAAATTTGCCAAAGAGATCATCGACATATGCAACCGATGCATAATACGCCTGACGTATTTGGGCGCTTTGTAGTTGAGATATAGGTCCGTAGGGGAATGAGATATTCATGTGCTTAAAATCATCTCTAGCACGCACATCGGTGAAAGGATTCCAAGCTACATTCGGCATATCATGGGGTTTATAAGTGTCATCAGTATAGTTGTAAAAATCTGGCAAATGAAAATTACTCAAAAACTGGTGTGGAAAGCGAAAATTGATGTGAGGTTTGTGAAAACCTAGTGCTAGAAAGTAAGGCTTTCGAAAGTTCTTGCGCGATTGGACAAATCGAATTGCGTCCGAAACTGATTCGATGTCTGGCAAGGTTTTGAAAGGTTGCGTCTGTAAATGAATGGGACAAATAAGATTCTTCTTCAGCACACCATTTGTATCTGGGCAAACGGGCGAATTCATAAACTTTTCCGTTTTCGGACGAAATGGTCTTGTGGACCAACTCAGTGGGTAGTCGTCAGTGTTGTTGGACGAGATGCCAGGATGGAAAATTTTCCCAGCACTATAAGTGTAATAACCATGTTGCTTAAAATATTGTGGAAGAGTTGTAAAATTCCCAACAAATGTACGCCAATAATTGTAAAAATCGTAAAGATGTAGTGTATCCGGACGACGACCCGTGAGCATTGAATTACGACTTGGTGCACAAAGTGCTTGCTGTATAGGTAGAGAGAATAGCAGTGTGAGATCATTATATAAAATTCAAAACACATCTTATTTACACACCTGACTATACGCGCGCGAAAAAACGTAACTCTGATTCATGAAAGCATCCAAGTTCGGAGTCTTCGCTAAACGATCTCCGTACCCACCAATTACTGGGCGCATATCATCAAATATCACCAAGACAACATTATGCCGTATTGAATTACGTGCGGCATACGTAAAGTCGAATTCAATTAACAAGAATATATTTAAAACTGCCGGAAGAAAGACAAAACTATGCATCTTTAAAATTGACGTAAAAATTTATATTTCTAAATATCGCTGCAAAAAATCAGCTTTTCTCACTGAGATTACAATTGTGACTGATGTGATCAGTTCAAAAATAAACATTAATTTTTTAAGAGGATTTCATTTCGGAAATTGATTCTTAAACCAAACGGAAGCAGAATTGTGTTTTTGAGCTTGTGCACGAACACATATATATATTTATTCAATAATTTTTCACAAAAAGCCATAATTTCATCAGTGCATAAAGCTCTAAACACAATTACGTCGTACGACGGTAAAGCGGTCGTTCAAGAATGATAAAAATAAAGATTACGACTTGCACAGGTCCGTTACTTTGTTTAAATTTTTTTTGGCAATCAGTTGATATGGTTGTGAGATCACACTAGAAAAAAAATTATTCTTTATTTGATGTTACTGAGCACAGTTAAGCGAAAATTTGTATTTCATTTGATTTGATGCCGTTTCTAAGACGCAAACACTGATTACTAATTTTTGATTACTCACTTTGAAATCAGCCTTTCTGATTTGCACCCGGGAAACGCACCCAATAATATTAACTGTTTAAAATGAAATCTGTTGTAGTAAATTGTTGCAAACACAATAAAACAAAAAATGACTGTTTATTACTGTGTTTTATAGAATGAAAACTTGTTATTTTACTAATTTAAATAATATTAATATATTTAAAATGAAGTGTGCTGCGTTGTGATAATTGTAATGCAAATAAGGCATCTAATATTGTTTCTAAAAATTACCGTCAGATGTAGCAGTGCTGGAGAAGTGGGTTAGTTTTGCAGACGCAGTATAAAATGGTTAAATACCTTGAAATTAATTATTCGTTAATTACTTATTTTTTTAAATGGACAAAATTTACCTATAGGATTTAAAGAGAAAAGAGCTCTTCATAATAGGACCGTTCTCGTACAACAACGGGGGTGAACGCGATGAGAGAGAAATTGTGTTCTTCTTCTTTTTCTTGGTAAAAATGTTAAAAGTGTCAAACAATCAGCTATTTTGCTTTTGTGAAAATATATTGAAAACTTGAAATTAATAAATAAATAAAGAATTTTTAGAAAAATAAGTGTTAATTAAAATGGAAAATATTTAAGACATTTGAAAATTAATTATTAGTATATTAGTTAATTTTTAACTACATTCTCCACAAGTTAATGACGCAATTGTCAATTCAACTTCTGACGCTGTAGGAGCTTCTGCTATTTCTGAATAATGCAAATGGTGATTGTGAACCAGAAGATTCTACATTTATTCTTTATTTATTTTCTTGTAAGATTTAAAATTTTTATTTTATTTAATACCACAGAAACTTTGTTTTTTGAATTTAACTGTCGTTACGATTTGACGTTTTAATTTAACACACCTTTGTTTTTTCGGCCATAAAGGCGCCATGCATGCCATGTAAAAATGGCGAAAAATGTAAATATAAATTCAAAAAGAAACAATGATTTTGACAGCCATTGGTATTGACTACAAAGGAAAAGAAGAATGAGTTGCTGGTAACCTCACCTTGAATAAATTCATCTTGGCCGCGACAAATATCTCCGAAATGCATTGTCGCAATCAGTGTTGTCACTTTACCACTTTTTTTCGGCATTTTTGACTTCTACCACTTTTACCACCCACTATTTGCAATTCCCCAAAATCTACCATGTCTTTAATTCAGTCACCATTTTTTATCACTTTTGCCAGAAACATGAATGTGCAAATTTACCTGTTTTGGGAATATTATCTGGTTGGATCTCTTCTTTTTTTTGTTATGAACGGTGTGCCAAAAACGTGAATGCTTATCTGCTCTTAAAACACATGATTCGGTCTAAATTTGTTAGATGTATGTGAAATAACACATGAATTTTGGGAGAACAGGAAACTTTCAAAATTTCCTAAAAATGTTTTTGGAATTATTTTTTCTTATTTTAAACTTGTTTGCCTGTCACGCCGTTAGTCACTCAAAGGGATCAACATGTGTTTCGATACATGCCGTAATTGAATGATCTGATGGAAATGTAGTCTCGTCCTCCTCGTGGTAACAATTGCGTATCAGGTGGCTTGTGTATCTTGTTACTAGGGTGCATCGGACTTCTGATGTGCAATTGGCTAAGATAAACTGGGCAAAGGAAGCAAACCCTCTTAAATAAAAACTCTCCTAATCCAGGGTGTCACGCGACCCTTGCCTATTGGTTTAGCAGTCAGGAGATTAACACTAGTAGAAAGGTGTACACGGAACCTACGTTTGTTTTTACGTAAGTACCTGTACTTATGTGAAATCAGCACATGGGATCCGTGTGCGTCTGATACTAGTGTTAAGAATAGGCTGTCTTTGAACGGAGCCTCCTTGATACCGGGCCGCCTCAAGGAGTAACTATGGCCTTACCATGGCAGACGGGCTATGCTATGGTGGACCAACCCCTCCCGCTTTTATAGTTGACCGCCAAGCCCGCTCAAGTAGGCTAGCGGTCGTATTACAAATATGAGCATAAAAAAACAAAACGAATTGAAGAAAAATTTAAACCAGTGGGGATTAACCGCAACGGAACTCGCAGATCGAATGGAGCATGAAGATCTGCGAGCTTCCACTAACAGGGGTCACCCAGGCCGAGAGGGCCAGTAGGGTGTCAGGCAATGGCTGCACCTACGCGGAGATTGAGCTCTGAGGGTAACCTTACGGTGACCAGCAAAGCCAAAGTAGGGGTGCCAGCTGTCATTACTAGCCGCGGGAACTAGTGCAACAGCACCAGCGACCGTGGTAACTACACAAGCGACTGGCATCGTACCCAATACAGCTCATACAGAGGTCTCAGCGGCCAGTGCATCAGCATCGACCGGTGTGACTTCTGTAAGAGCTCGATATGTCTTTCTAGCAAAAAATGCTAGTGCATTCGTACCAACCGCTCATACTACGACAACATCTACTGGGAAAGGTTACCCAAAGGAGCACAAGCGGCGTGCGACGAAGGTACCACCAATTGGGGACCCACGTGGTATGGACGACCAACTAAGGAAGGGCCTTAGTGGGGCAGGTTCAAGGTGATATCTTAAATATCTGGAGCAGGGGCTTCACCTTCAGAGGCTAGAAAGAAGGCAGATGAGCCCAAAGGCAAGCCGTCCGAATGCGTTTCCCAGAAACCTCTAGAAAGGAAAAGGGGAAGCTCGGTCATTACTCCATCGCAAAAACAGGAGGCGAAGAAACCGAGGACGGATATGGCGGCGGCAGGCTTATCTGCGAGCAAAGCACTGTGCGGTAAGACGTACGCGGGGGTTGGGAAAGCCGTTAGGATGGCAGTGTTACCAAAGGAATACCCCAAGGTAACATTGTCTAGAAGACGCCATCCTAGAGGAGGTGGCAAAGGGACGGGCACACAAACTGAAGTTAGAGGGTATCCATTTCAGTCGCCCGAAAGGGGCAAAAGCCCCGCTAAATAAGCTCTATAAGCAGTCGAACAGGCAGCAAATGTGCCCAGGTTAACGTCCACCACGCAAGAGCCGCTTCGGCGGTGATTGCAAGGACATTTACAAAATTTAACCTGGGCCTGATTCTAATCCCAGAACTCTGGCACCACCAAGGTGCAATCAGAGGAATAGCCTGCAAAAACGGCAAGGTAATTTGGGAAAGCAGGCAGGACAATCAAGGGTCAGTATTCTAATTAGAAACAACATTAATTATGTTTGTCTTACCGAATTCATGACGCGGGACTTAGCAAACGCGCCATAGTAGTGGCATCGGCATATTTTCCGGGTAAGGAGTCGTCACCACCGCCATCAAAAGAGAGGCAACTGGTGGATTACTGCAACAAGCACAGACTGCCGCTTCTCCTCAATGCGATGCGAAAGCTCACAGTACCATATGGGGCAGCACAAATGACAACAGCAGAGGTGAGTATCTTTTAGAATTTATCTTATCCACTAATCTAGAAATATTAAACGTAGGGAATAAGCCTACGTTTGTTACTAAAGTTAGGAAAGAAGTATTAGACATTACAGTACTTATGTAGTCAAAATATAGTAGGACTAGTCAAAAACTGGAGGGTATCCAAAGAGGATCACAAAATCATAGAGTTTCTCCTAGAGGGCACAAATACCGTCCTTTAGAAATCTCAGGAAGACAAACTGGATAGAATACATAGCAGTACTTAAGTGTAACTTAGAAGGTATTAAATCGTGCAAGGAGATAAAAAATCATCAAGAGCTCGAATATGCCGTAAATGAACTTAACGAAGCAATACTAGATGCTTTCGAGGGCAATTGCCCGGAAAAAGCAGAAAGTCTAGAAAAGGACGCCATATGGTGGAATAGTACCCTAAGTGACATTAGAACCGAAGTGCGTAAGTTCCATAACGAAGCAAAACGGAGCCGACTATGGCAAGCTTACAGGGATAAACTAACAGAATATAATAAAGAAATCAGGAAGGCTAAAAGAACTAGCTTTAGGAACTTCTGCGACAATTTCTCATCTTTACCTGCTGCATCAAGAATATATAAAACCTTCTCAAAAGCAGGGCATGATATGAAAATGGCGTTGAAGAAATCAAATGGCAGCTTCACCTTTAATGAAAAGGAAAGAGCAGAACTGCTTCCCTGGAAGTGTTGGGTTAGATAGCTGTAATTCAGAGGCGCAGCCTAGAAGAATAAACAGAGTAGACAGGAACGTAGCAGCAGAGATACCACCAACTCTAAGTTCTTCAGCTAACATTGTTTATGTTGAAACATAACTTAATAAGGAAGTAGCAGTATGTGCATTCCTGGATATATAAGGAGCTTCCGACAACACCTCACAAGAGGCTGTTAAAAACTCTCTAAGTCGAAGAGGAGTAGATAACACAACATCTAGATGGATATCAGAAATGCTCTCCTCTAGAACAGCTAAGATGAAAACAGGGCTAGGTACCATATCAGTCAGCACAACCAGAGGTTGTCCACAGGGAGGAGTACTATCACCTCTAATGTGGATCCTGGTAGTAGACGAACTTTTAATGGAACTCTCAGAGGCAGGCATAGACTGTCAAGCGTATGCGGATGATATCGTCCTCATAGCCAGAGGCAAACCCTTTGTGACATTATACAAAGAAGGCTAGGTATTACTAGGAGATGATGCAGGTCAGTAGGGCTAAATATTAACCCTGCAAAGACCACTATAGTTCCATTTACTAGGAAAAGATCACTTCCACGCTGGAAACCAATATCACTAGCTAGGGAGGTTACTGACCAAAGCAAGAGGTAAAGTATCTGGGCTTAGTATTAGTAAACTCACATGGAAATCGCATGTTTAGGCAGTGACAAGTAAAGCCACTCGCGCTCTAATGGTATGCATAAGGCTAGCAGGGAAAACTTGGGAATGAAAATCAAGTGTACTGCGCTGGATGTACACAATGATGGTAAGGCCAAACATTACATATGGAGCATTAGCGTGGGAAAGGAGAACTCAACTAAAAACAGCGAAAGCTTAATTAAGGAAAGTTCAAAAGTTGGCATGTCTCTGTATAACGGGAGCGATGAGAAAATGTCCGACTGCTGCATTGGAGGTACTATTGGAGCTCACTCCATTACACTTCGTGATAGAGGGTACCTCCAAGGCAGCAATCGTAAGAGCAATTTTCGAACACACGATTAAGTGGTATACAGATGGGTCACGTACCGAGGATGGAACTGTGGCAGGAGTATTTGGGCCAAGAATCAAACACTCTGAGCCGATGGAGAAATATCCTACCATCTTTTAAGCTGAAATTCATGCAATTAACATATGTGTGCAATTCAACCTGGATAGGAAGTACAAACGGCAAGATATCGCTATCATGTCGGACATCCAGGCAGACATTCGAGCATTATGCTCCTTTGAGATCACCTCTAAGCTGATGTGGGACTGTTTGAGCAAGCTCAATCAACTGGGCTAGGACCACAAAGTCGCTCTATGTTGCGTCCACACGTAGGAATAGGGTAATGAGCAGGCAGACGGCTTGCCAGAAAGGGGCAGCGATCACTTTCGTGGGTCCTGAACCATTCTGTGGAATAGGAGATAGCGTAATCAGGGAACTACTCAGGCAGGAAGAGAGCAACAAGAGGCAAGAACTCTTTACCAATCTTACGAGACTGAGGCAATCCAAAGCGCTTCTAGGCAACTATAATAAGAGTAGATACGCATTCTGCATTGGTCTCAACAAAAACAGTTTGCGCATATAAGCTGGTGTTCTGACTGGGCATTGCGGGCTCAGAGAACACCTTTGCAAAATAGGGATTGAGCAAAACTTAATTTGTATGTTTTGTAATGAGGAAGACGAATCATCAGAACATATTTTAGCTCAGTGTGGAGCACTGTGCCCAGTACTGAATTAGCATCCATAGATCCGGGCGCAATACTCAAATTCTTGAGGGAGACTGGACTGTATGAGGTACTCTATGCAGATTAGACTAGATAGAATAGAGGGACGTGCAATAGATCTTTTAGGTTTATAAAAATTAATTGCGTTATTGCCTTGTCTTACAAAAGTTGTGAAAAACTACTTACGAGGGGTCAACGTATGACCATCGTGCAGCTGAGGGAACGTTCTCGGTTGTGAATTATGGGCGTTATTGCGAATATCGATCCATTACCGATGCCTGTCGACCAACGATCGACCAATTTTAGGTTGTTTATTATGAGCCTGTGCCAAATGGCATCAAAGTACTCTACTGAGTAAATTTCCTACACTTGTGAGGTGAATATAATTGTTAAAAATTTATGTAATCCAAGGGGCTAAATGAATATATAAACCAAAGACGACCGCAGCAGAGAAACAACCAACAATAATAACGTCGCTGCACAAAGGCACAATTTGTTTGATATTGATTTCCGCAAAAAGGCACCAATAGTCGGTACATTCTTTTATTGATCTTGCTTCAAATAAAATTATGATCAATATAGCAATAAATTTTCAAAATATGTTAACGGAATATTGATTTTTTCAATTTTTTTTTTAAATTAATTTTATATGTAATATTTTGTAGTTGTTTCGCCAGCCATTGCTGTCGAGTACTTTGATACCGTTTGGCACAGCAAAAATCAAGATTTTTCTCACCAGACCAAAAAAATTGTACACCACATTCTACCATAGTTCTACTGTTTGGCACCCACCCTATGAATGCAGATTTGATCGATCAGAAGAAATCAACTGCCGACGACTGCCAGTTGCTCGAAGTTTTCTGATTCGCTTCTTTTTTTTAATGAAGATTAAAATGTACGTATTTACAAAATAAATTTGACTTGAAAACTAAAATTTTCATTAATTTAAAATCATAATAATGCTATTCTCAGTTGATTAAGTTACACAATACAAAAATGTAAATATGTCGATCTGATCAACTACAGTAGAGTCGACAGTCGATCAAAACACGGAATAGAGCCCTACATAAAAACAAATAATAATATTATAATGCAGTAAGAGTTGAATCTACCACGCTTTTTGGACTCATTCTACCACTATTAGAAATTTTTAAGTGACAGTACTGGTCGCAGTCTTACAGCCAAGGTGGATTTATACTTTCGCATCCTTTTCCCCATTTGTGGTGAACAGAAGTAAGTTGTCAAAATCATGCTGTTGTTGGTGATTTGGGCATTCTAATGCGACCTACCCAACAACACAGCCAAGGTGAAATTATGTAGAAGGTGATAATAGCAGTACAAAATATGTTGCGACCATAATGAAAGTCAACATCAGCTGACGAAAGTAGTAGAACAACACGTCCATTATGTTGTTGCAGCCATTATGGCGGGCGAAAAAAGTAAACAAACTTTAACAAAAAGCGTTTCTCACCACGAAAAAAAAGATGGTGCTATAAAAAAGGAAAAGTAGAATCAGTTCCTAGTGACTCCACCTTATATAAATTCACCTTTAATACAGCTTTACTGCTGTTGCCGTGATTAATTTTTATTTTACTGCTGCTATCACCTTGTATATAAATTCAACTTGGGAACTTAGCGTAACGTAGACAACTGTCACGCTTCGATACTGTGATATAAGCAATGCGCGTGATTACCGCGCTACACCTGCCAATGATGGCAATTTTGCCAATAATTTGATGCAAGCAGACAATATTTGACGTTTCTGACATTTGTGAGAGAAAACAAAAACAAAGTGGAGTGGAGCGAGCAAATTATTAGAACTGAAGTGTCTGACATTTTGTTAGAAATGAATTGGCATTATAATTGGCAGGACGCCTATTTTCCTATCTTTGAATAGTTAAAACATATTGTCAATTTGCCTGCCAGCACTAGCAGATGCAGCCGCAGGGTTAAAGTGGTGACATTTTCTGCTTCGTACTTCACGCTTCATACTCTGTGCTAAGTTTAAATGTTGACAATTGTCGTTATGTTGCTGTCGAATCAATTGTGTTTAAAGCTTATGTTTACAAAAGCGACGAAGAATACAAAAGAACTGTACAAAAATACACGTATTCTGTAAATTTATTTGGACGTAAGGAGAATTACACGATTAGTGAATGAGAATGGATACAAAGAACCATTGTCAATTAATTTACGCGGAAGAAAATCATAAATGGCGGGCTTGGTAAAAGTTTCTTTTAAATCAAAATGCAATATTTATTATGGCAGAAGAATTAAGAAGGTAAATGCATTTCGACAAGTAAGAGGAACTTTGACAATTGGGAAAATATTTGTTTTGATACTTTTCTTCTTTTGCAACAGCGATGCATTTTCATAGTTAAATTTTTAAGTGAAAATTTATAAGAAAATAATTTGCATAGTACTGCATGTACATAGGAAGAATTAGTTCCTGCTTTTTATACTATTTTTTAACTCTTAACATGTTCAAGGTGTTTGCTTATAAAGAAAACAAATTTAAATAACATTATTTATACTTTTCTTAAAACAAATAAAATTTTTAATTTAATACTAAGGCTGTGGTAATATTGCGAGTATGCTCGACGAACACCATGAAATTGTTGATGCACCGAACACAAAGGGAGAGTCTGTACTCACTCCGAACACGATATGCTCGGTGTATTGTACACCGATCACGCCGAGTATTCAGGGTGGAAATAAGTTATTTCAAAAAACAGTATCATTACATATAAAATAGTATTAAACAAACGAGTATATTTCAAAATCAACTCTGCTGAATGTAACCAAGTCCGAGCACTGAAGAAAATGTTTTGTGTTCGTCGAACACCGAGCACCAATATAACCAGGCGCTAAGTAAAAAAGTAGTATTAATAATCTACTACTAACTCTCTCTTTTGTACCCATTTCAAAAAATGAATCTTTAAAAAGTTCCACTTACTTGTCAAAAGTTCAAAATGGCTACTTTTTCAAAAAATGCATCTACCTCTAAATACTTCTACCATGGTAGTTATAGACTTAGGGCAATGTTACACGATCAATGTTTTGCTATCAAACAATGCAATTGTTGTTGCTTTGAAAAATGAACACTGAGCAAAAGAGAGGATGAACACATTTCACTTCGAATAAAATGGGGTTGCTGCAGATTCACTGTTGCATTTCATTGGAAAATACTAATATTTTATGAAAAATACTAGACTTTTTACTAACTTATAAATACATTTTTTTTCTTTGCCACCCTTTGCGTTGTTTGGCTTTTGTTTGTTTGTAAAAATGACTGCTGTTTCAAAAAATTATTTATAATTTTTATAAAAACATGGTAATTCAATGGCCAAGTATCAAAGTGGCGGAGCTTATTTCAATAGTTCACAAATTTTAAAGATTATTTTTCTGCGTTTTTCATATATAAATGCAATATTTTTTTGTATAAAATGTAGCAATTTCCACCAACATTATCTCATATTGTCATTATAATTATTTTCCATCCAATTCCATTCCAATTGTTGAATTTTCATGCAAACCAAAATACAATTAAATACTTTTTAGTTCGAAAAACATAGTTGCAGATAAAAGTATTAAAAAATAACATTCAGCAAAAAACTGGGCATCAAACAAAACGATGAAAAGAGAGTAAAAACAGAAAACATTGACAGCAAAACATTGACCATGTAACATCAGCTTTAGGCCGATATTACACGATCAGTGTTTTGCTGTCAAACAATGAAATTGTTGTTGTTTTGAAAAATGAACACCGAGCAAAAGAGAGGATGAACACATTTCACTTGAAATTTTTTTGCTGACGGAAAGACTTACATCACTTCAAATAAAATGGGGCTGCAGAAGATACACTGTTGTATTTTACTGGAAAATACCAATATTTTCACAATTTATCTGGTTTTATGTGCTTAGTTTGCGAAAAAAAAACTTTTGGTGGAGCGCTACCGTGTGGCAGACACAATAAGGCTCCGACAAACCTTTTTGAATGAGGGTACATAATTTGTTTTAGGGAATTTTTCAAGCCAAAAACAAAATGGCACAATTCTTTGAAACTGTCGCCTTTTTGCAAAAATTATTTAGAAATCATTTAGAAATAAAATCCTCCACTCGCCTTCTAAATCGTCTACCTCTTCATTTTCAACCAAATTCTAATAAATTATATGACAGTACGTCATCAGTGTTGCTACATAGTTATTTAAATAAACACAAAAGGTCTCAGAATATACTAAAGGATGTATGCTAAATGGTATCTTTTTACTTTTTATAGGGGATATAAATTCAAACACACCGATCTGGCTACAGTCGGATAATATTACAGAGATGAGCATATTTAGATTTTTTTTTATCGATTTCAGTCTTTCATTGAAACTGGGAAACCGAAGTGTTTTTATGAAAGAGAAAGTGACGAAGTGTCAGGCTTGAAAGTGAAGTGAAAAACTTAAATTGAAGTGGCAACGACAGCACTGAAGCAGCTCATAATAAGGGCCACAGCCTTTAACTCATTGAAAAACTGTGCTCTTATTGTAGTCGATGACATAAACGCCAATCGCCGCATTTGTGATTGATACTGAGCAATATGCGCTAAGACAATCAAATTAACTATTTGCTCTGTTGACAAATTCTTGCAACGCGTCAATAATGTTGTTATTAATGTTGCAGCCATATATATAATACTATATTGGCAGTAACCTACCTTCACAATGTGTTTACGATTTGATTTCCATTTCTTATTCTAAGTTAAGTTATTTGAAATACTACAATGTACAATTCTATCTAAATAAGCAACTTATAATAATCCAAAATGCAACACTGTAACCTAATGTCAATAATAGTAAAATATACTATGAAAATACAACTCTGTAACATGTAAAAAAGAAAATAACAGCCATTTTTTGGCATTGCGATATTAACTTTGTAAGACACATCTCATATATACAGTCCACTTCAATGTAATTTTAAATATAAGTTGCGTGTTTTTAAATATAAAATTTATCAAAGTGCGTATCCAATCAACAAACACAATGAATTTGAATTCCGTAATCAAAGAGAGACAGTCTACATCGAAATTGTTTATTTGTGTTAGTATATGGGTATATTTGTAAACTATACAAATAAACAATTGTCAAATCGTTCCAGGGGCGAAATTAAAATAGAAGAATATGGTCCGAAACGAATTGAACTATTTTTACATACATAAATTTCTGGTTTCTTCTATTTGTTAATAGTCTTCAGATGTGAAGAGCGCTGAGCAAATAAAAATATTCTTTTACTTTTAAGTCACAAATTGCTGCCCATTTTTGTCGCATTTCGGCATTCTTTGGCAGCCTTTTTAACTGTTTTTTATCACAGTTATGAACATATTTCCCTTTTTCCACTCTAATGTTGGGGAATGTACCTTTTTTGTACTGCCAATATAGAAGTACTAAATATATGATTGCAGCGTACGATGCTAAATTTTCGACGTCTTTAGGTTTGCTGCCTTGCAATTTCACCAAAAATTCTGCTGCGGTCTTTGAACAATCGTACCGTGCAACAAAAATATTCTTAAACTCACTCCAGGTCATCCCTGAAAAGCACACTTGTGATAACCAGGCTGATGAAGACCCCTTGAGGCAAGTAGTGAGCGCCAACATTAATTGGGCAACCTGTAGTGGCTCCTCGCCCATACACATTTCTGCAGTAGAGATCCAGGCACACGCGTCCATAGAAGTATTCGTTGCCGTCGTTTTATGATGACTTGGATAAACGTATGGTTGATAAAACTGTTCTCTCATGGTGAGGTCGTAGATTTGTAGCCGCCATATTGGTCCGCCATCATGTCAAATCAGCATTTGAAACTAGAGATAATAAGCTTTCATTTGAGCCCAAATATGACATTCTTAACATAAAATAAATATAATTTGTATATCTTCTATATAATATGCATTTGCGCAAATACTACTTCAATAATTAAAGATAATTACGGCAAAAAAAAGAGCCCGCGCAAGTGATTGCTGCAGACGCATACAAAAAGAAATGAATCGAACGCAGCAGTGATCTATGCTGCCTTGCTCTCTATGAATTCGTAAATAAAGAAAGTGTAACACAAAAACAAAGAAAAATGTACGAATACGGCAATGCATGCATAGCAATATGTGGGTAGATATAACAAATTTTAAAGTGGTGACCTTTTTTTTTTTGATACATTTCTTAAAATAAAAATAAAATTTATTTCTTATTTATTTTTTATATATACATTTATTAGTGTATTCCAGAAGATCTAAAAGTACTACTATCATATTATATATCAATTTAAAGAGCTTGAAGAGTAAGTTAGCCAAAAATTATCAGATTTAAAATCGGTTAATCCAATTCCAAAATATTAGCGTCGGAAGTTTTTTAAATTTCGCCCATTGAACAAAGGATTGCACTCATCGTTGTAAAAATCCTTGCTTAAGTGCCTAGTTATATTGGTGTTCGGTGTTCGACGAACACAAAACATTTTCTTCCGTGCTCGGACATGGTTACATTCAGCAGAGTTGATTTGGCAAAATACACTCATTTGTTTAATACTATTTTGTATGTAATAATACTGTTTTGTAAAATAACTCATTGCCACCCTGAATACTCGGCGTTCTCTGTGTACAATACACCGAGCATATCGTGTTCGGTGTGAGAGTGAGTACAGACTCTCTCTTTGTGTTCGGTGCAAAAACAATTTCATGTTGTTCGCCGAGTATACTCGCAATATAACCACAGCCTAACAAAACAAAAACTAAAAAGCAGTTTGGTTCTCTTTTGTTTTTTATAAAGAGATTTCTTCCGCAAAAAATAGCCCCAGTTACTGAGGCCTTACTGACTACTTTAAATTTATTTAAAAACATTTTTACTTTTTTTGTCGTATATTTATATTTTCACTTCATGCAACACAAAATTCACCACTGCTTAATGAACCATAAAAATATAACGCTGTTGCAAAAAGAAGAATAGTATTGACCGTATATTTTATTTTTATATGCAGAGTTGGATATACCTTTCTTTTGTCAAATTCATACCGAAACAGCTGATTTATTCTGCTCTCATATTTTTTTGCTTGCTTTATATCGTAGTAAAATAAATAAATTGAAATAAATAGAAGTTACGCCCTCTTTTCTGTTCACTGACGTCTGACAAATTTGAAAATTATTCTCTTACTTCTCCCAAAACATTTGATATTTCAGAAGTAAATAAAAAAAAATTTAACCCATTGGTACCAGCACAATATAAAAATAAAATAGAAAAATTTGAAAAGCCACAAAAATTTTTAGACATTGATAAACGAGATCTTCGAAGGCGTTTGTAACAACCATGTGCATAATGTGAACCAAGGATTTAACCCAAAACTTAAAGTTTTTTTGTTATGTATGCCACTCAAGTAAGAAATCTACCTCTACGAAATTTAAATAAAATTCTTTTGAATTCGGTAAAACTATTTAGAATATAAAGAGAACATATTTGAAGAAGATAATTGTAAAAGTATTGTATTTTGATTATTTAAATATTTTATAGAACCACACTCTACAAAATATTTTGAGAGCTTTTATTTCAGAAAAATAAACAACAAACGAAAGGTTTATTGTTTTTTGATACTTTTAGTTCTATTATTTATTTGCGTACAGCTGACGAAAATGGGTAAAGAGAGTTTTCTCTCATAACCAAAATTATTTGTCAAAATTTATTGAGGGAATACATGCCATAATTGTCAAATCTAAGAAGACCTGAGAATATTTCAGATTACTTTCTGCTATCTCAATTATGCATAAGTAACGCAAAGTAGCGTAACGGAACGTAAAAATCTATCGAATATAGAACTCTACGTTGCGTTACGATTTCGGTAATCACTTGCACTCACTGCCCATATCACAGATATTTATGTGACAGTTGGCAACGTTACATTACATTCCATTACTTATGTGTAATTGAGCCCATGGCAGAAGAATTAAGATGGTAGATGCATTTTGGCAAGTAAGAGGAAGTTTGGCAATTGGGAAAACATTTGTTTTGATACAATTCTTTTTACAACAACGTTGAATTTTTATGAAAAATAATTGCATAGTATTGCATGTACATAGGGAGAATTAGTTTCTGCTTTTTATATTATTTATTAACTCTTAACATGTTCAAGGTATTTGCTAATAAAGAAAACAAATTAAATAACATTACTTAAGGATATATAATCTGTATGCCATTTAAAACAAACCATACTTTAAAATACTTATTTTATATTCCACTCAATAAAAATAATAGGTTGAACATGTATTCTATAAAGCTGCCTATAAATTTGGAAAATAAATTTTACAAGAACCCTATTTTGAACAGCACTTCTACAAAACCGATGTTTTTCTAAAAATCTGATTTTGACTAGCACGCAACGGCTCATATATTGTAAATAAATACATAATAATAATAAATAATTCATATCAAAATTCTCTTGTTTCGTTTTTTTTATTCCATGCAACAAAAATTCGAAAAAAAAGTCGGTTAATCGATTTTCATGAACTTAAAAAGTCGATTAATCAACTTTGAATTTCTGATCAATTAAAACGTCGAAAATCGATTTTTCTTTCCAGATGCACATCCCTAGTTTCTAGAGGGTTTTTTACTAAATTCAATCTACCGAAAATGTATATTTTTAATATATTTAAATTATTCCTTTCTAACTTTTAATACATACTTAAGTCTACAAAAATTATGCGTTATTCTATATCACAGATATTGGGTTTGTTTAAAGGCAACACTTTATTCTTGACATTTTTTTCACAATGACTCTTGGCAATGCTAATTTCTAGTTGACGTGCTCACTTTAAACCACTTTTTGAGTAAAGTCTCGTAAACTGAGAGTAAACGAAAAATGCTCTCTCTGATACACAAAAATGCACAAAAGTACGGGAACGCACAAAACCACTTTTCTTGCACGAAAAAAACGACAAATTTTAACGACAGTTAAATTCAAAAAATAAAGTTTCTGTGATATTTAATAAAATAAAAATTGTTAAATCTTACAGGAAAATAAATAAATAATGAAAAAATTAAACATAAATTATTCGCCTGTCTACTTTTGTAGAATCTTCGGGTTCACAATCACCATTTGCATTATTCAGAAATGGCAGAAGCTTCTACAGCGTCAGAAGTTGAACAGACAATAGTGTCATTAACTTGTGGAGAATGTAGTTAAAAATTAACTAATATACTATAAATTAATTTTCAAACGTCTTTTAAAAATTTTCCATTTTAAATATCACTTATTTTTCTAAAAATTCTTTATTTATTTAATAATTTCAAATTTTCAATATATTTTCACAAAAGCCAAACAGCTGATTGTTTGACACTTTTAACATTTTTACCCGAAGAAAAAGTGCGGGCTATTTCGTGCAAAAAGAAGAAGACAATTACTCTCTCATCTCTGCTCTCATTTGCAAGTTTTTTGAGTACGGGAACGCTTTCTGGGCTGTTTTGGGCGAACGCGTTCACCCGCGTTGTAGTACGGGAACAGAGCCAATGTCGCTCATTTTCTAAAAGACTGTCATAACCCAAAAAACGCGATTTTGCAGAAAACGCGTTTAAAGTTTTCAATTGACTCCCACTTTGCAGAAAAAAGATGAAATCTCATAATTCTGCGGCGGAGAGTATACAAGATATTAATATGAAATTTTTACACAATATGAAGCGTGATCAAAAATCGTGTTTTTTGACTTATGACAGTATTTTAGTAAATGAGCGATGTGTTCTTACAAAATTTAATTTATAAAGTCTACTGATTATCTTTTTTTTTTTCGTTTTCGCTAAATAAATAATGAATTTTGGCTATAAATTTGAAGTGAGGTAAAGCAGAGGTGAAAGATATTTCTAATACAGCTGATAAAAGAAATAAAAAAAAAGTTTACTAAATAATTTGAAAGTTTTAATAACATAAAAAAATGTTAGGCCTGCCAATGTTATGAGTTTGATAGGTAATGCGGATGCTATTTATTCTCATGCAGTTCAATTTAAAGGTTTTATTAAAGATATCGATTGTATTTCGAAACAAAATATGTTGTGCACCGAGCCAACATTGGTTTCACTTGTAAAGGAACAAAAATAGCTGAATTTTGATTTGAGGTGCATATACTTGAAAATTCGTTTGGAGAAAAAAATATAAAGATATCAGCATTTCAGCATTAATCCTGCTGATATGCCCAGAATCTAACACCACAGTTGAGAGACTTTTTTTCAAATGATTTGTATCAAATCCAAAATACGAAACAAACTATTAGTTTCTACAACTGAGAAAATTCTGTTTGTCCGCCATTGCCTAAAAAATGTCCGGATAAACAGTTGCGTCACATTTTAACCAACTCCGAGCGATATATATATAAATATTGTAATGAAATCTAAATCTAGAGGATTTTTTTTCTAAAAGTGGCAAAACTGAAGGTTTTTTTGATACATCTAGAGGGAAATAGGTTTCGCAGTCTGGCAACAGTGTGACATAACCTTATTATTGAGCCATGATAGTAGCAAAACAAATTTTTTCCCAATTGTCAAAGTTCCGCTTGTCAAAATGCATTTGCCTGTTTATTATTGTTTACGTATTCTCTGTTGCTTGCTATGTGCGATTACACATTTTTCTAATTTTCGTAGGAAGTACTTGTCATAAAATGTTCAACACAATTCTTAAGCCTGGTGTCTTCAAACACGTCACTTGCCGCAACAATATTTATCCAAAAAGCAACATAGAACGTTTCCCAGTTCCTGATGAGTTGGTTTTTTGGTCCACGCCATATTCAAACTATTCGCCTTTAGCATACACCGCACCACATATAAACGAACAAGTTTGGGCAGATGCCGAGTGCAATGTTGAATCTTTTCAACCACAATGGAATCAGATGGATGGCTTAGTTAATCGGATATCATTTAACGGATTGTACGAAATTTGGAACAGCTATCCTATAAATCCTATAGGCCGCACAGGTTTGCGAGGACGAGGTTTACTTGGACGATGGGGTCCAAATCACGCTGCAGATCCTGTAGTCACACGATGGAAAAAAGATGTAGCTGGAAAAACAATTTTAAATGCCGAATCAGAAAAGTAGGTTAAAACATAAACGAAGATAAAGACTAAAAGCTAAATTGAGTTATCTTGTAGGCGCATACTGCAAATGGTTGCAATACAACGTGGTGACAATGGACTGTGGGCTATACCTGGCGGTATGGTAGATCCTGGTGAAAAAGTAAGCACAACGCTGAAGAGGGAATTTTTGGAAGAAGCTTTAAATAGTTTTGGTAGATATAAAAACTCGTTTACATGCATCAAAAAATTCCAAACTATATTTTCAGATAATCAAGAAATGATCGAAAACTTTTTCTCATATGGCTGTGAAATATACAAAGGTTACGTTGATGATTTTCGTAATACGGACAATGCATGGATGGAGACTATTGCATACAATTTCCATGATGATGATGGCACACAGGTTGGAAAATTGCAACTGCTAGCGGGTGATGATGCTGCAAATGTTGAATGGTTAGATGTCGACGCAAACCTAAAGCTACATGCAAACCACATTAACATAATAGAACAAGTTGTAAAACGTTTGGATGCTCACTGGTCGAATTAAAAGAAATGTAAGTTATTGATGAGTTCCACCAAGAAAAAGCAGATAAACGATTTGTAGTTCTAAAATTTCTTTCTTTTGTAAAAGAAAATTGTAAAATCTGTCAAAAAACGAATTTGAAATTCGTTGATTATAAGTTTGGAGAAGATTTTTTGTGTGTGTTTTGTGCAAATAAAAATAAATAAAAATGTTGCCTTTCAATTGAATTTGAACACCAGGAATTTATATAACAATTATGGATAATTGGAAGAATGGGAATGAGTAACTAACCGACTCCATTATTTTATTTTTCAATTAATAAATATGACAAGAGCAGCAGTTATGAAAGCAAAATTCAAAATGTCTAAAAAAAATGTAGGTGATCTCAAAATTTTTCCTGTTTTTTACAACCTTGTGTTTGAGGGTTGCTAGTTACTTTCCGCATTTGCGCAATTTGCACAGTTTGCGAGGTGTTTGCGTGTCTGTAGGAATCCCTTTTAGTGCAGAAATTGCCCTTTCTACGTTCACTGGTGTGGCTGGAACTGCTAAGATCACTTGTGAAGCTTCAAACAATAAAGGAAGCTCAGTTTCGTGATGCTACCAACATATTCCAACAGACGCTCTAACACATCAAAAGTCGAATTCTATCCTGATTGTAAATTTTAGCATTTGGTTCAGAAAAAAATTTACTGGGCTTGCCTCATCAGTAAATGTTAGACATGTCACTGGACAGGCCGCTTGCATGTGATGGACGATTTTCTTTTTTGGTGTTGGCTAAATATACAAAAAAAAAAATGAGTAAAAACAGTAGCTAAGTGGCGTCTCATACCCGGTGATATGCTGTGTCTCATACCCGGAAAATAATGCCATTTTAAGAAAAACAACAAAAAAAGTTTCCAACCAAATATTGGCATAATCCGAAATTGGATCGCAAAATATACGTAAAACACTAAATGCTAATGCATTACGCTCACCTTTTCCAATTAATTCACCCTGAAAATTTAGAAATGTATAATAAAAATGTATGTTATTATTAGGCTGTGGTCATATTGGGAGTATTGTACACCGAGCACGCCGAATATTCATGGTGGCAATGAGGTATTTCATAAAACAGTAGTTCTGTTCGCGTACAAAAAATTTGTACAAGTTTTTATTGGATGTCTGTATTGGATTTGTAAGAGACAAATTGAGAGAAAACAAATTTTCTTTTTCTAATAGAGCGTAGAAGTTTTTACAAGTAAAATTTCTGCTTGTGAATATTTGTATCAGAAAAACTATTGCCAAAAGAAAAAAAAAAAAAAACAACTGTCAAAACAATAAATGAATGAAATTTAAATAACAGCAAAAGCATGCAGACCGAAAAGGAACTAAAAGCAAAAATAATTTCGTACACGGAATACTCGATTGTCCTAACTTCTCGATAATGGGTACTACAAATCTGCGAATTTAATAAACAATCGTTTGCTGACTACGTATATTAATTTCCCACCTAAAGCCTAAATTACAAAAGCCCTTATTGGCTGTGGCAAAATCAGCTGTTCACTGCCAGTGAATTTAGAAATGGGGCTAATCAGAGCAGTGCTGCAAACTGCTACAAATATACTTTTCCATTAAATTTTCCTACATAAATTATCTCAAAACCAAGAAGGAGCATAAGAAAACAAAATAATTTATGGATTGAGACCAAATTATTTTTAATTATCGCACGGTATACAGTAACGTGCACGGTGCTCTCAACAAAAAAAAACAAATCTTAATTTTCCATTCGTAAAATTTACGAATGGTTAGTATTTAAGGATTAAAGTCATCGGCGAACAGTTGACCTCAAGCTGCGTTTTTTCGTTATTTGTCTTTAAAATACAAGTGAACAAAAATTATATTTATTTTTTAAAACAGCTGTTTTGACATGACTTACGAAATTTTACAAGTTTTCCGTTAACGTACTTCTTTAGATTATTCTGTTTTTAAAAGACTTTTTTTCTTACGCTCTTAAATTTTGTTACTAGTAAAATTTTACAAGTAAAGTACGCGACAGACCTAGTATCATTGCATACAAAATAGAATTAACCACCTCGACCGAGCACGGGAGAAAATGTTTTGTGTTCGTCAAACACCGAGCACCAATATAACCAGGCACTAAGTAATAAACACGAAATAACATTCTTGTTATGACTAGTTAAAATATTAAATGAGCTTTTCTGCGTCCGATTTTTTGAGTAGTCGTAGTTCACCAGTTATGAATACAACAATTTTAAAATTTCTCAAAATGGTTTCATCTGATCTTCTTTACAATTATAACTTATAGTTTCTGTTGAAATACAATTACATTATTATGACACCCAAAACATATTTAAGTCTATTCTGAATATTATTGCAAAAACTGTAAAATTCGGAAATAAACTGTAATATTGCAAGAAAATCTGTAAAACTGCGCGCCGACCAAAACAACTAATTTACAAATAAAGGGTGCGTGTGAAACGGTAACTTTTTACACAATGAAAATAGTGGTGAAAAAAAATTTCCTGTGGTGAGAAAAATTTGTAATTTTGCGAAATGGAGATAAAATTTTGATAGGGAAAATTTTGACATTTCGAGTTGAAACAAATAAGTTTTGTGGATTTTGAGAATAAAAATATTTAAATTTTGTGTATTTTCATGTTATTGTTTTCATGAAATATATATATTTTTTCTTTATTAATTGCGATAATTACGCAAGTAGAAAAATATTAACTAAATACAAACAGAAATATGATTTAATAAATATATATAACAAAAATTAAATTAATTCATGTATATCCAGGTTTGGATGGAATCCCATTTTTCCTGTCCATATCGTCCATAGCTATCCTTTTTCTATATTTAATACTTGAAAGTTATTCGAAGGGCGCGCCGCGGCAATTTAGCCGCAAGTTGAATTTCATAGTATCGACTGCAATTTCTTATTTATAGTAAAAAATTCATTAATATAAAACAACTGATTGCTTGTTAGTGATATTGAACTATATTTTAAGCTACCCTTGAATTTTTTTTTATACAAGAGGCGCGCCGCGGCGAATTAGCCGCAAAAGTGAGATACCAATTTGCAAACACAAATAGCAGCTAAACGATGTAACGCAGAAACCAACGGCTAACGGTAAACCACTTTGCATCTCAAAACTTACAAAGTCACTTGAGTGACAGCGGTCGGCTACTATGATTTGAATTTTAAGAACACAAAATAAACAATTTGCGGCTAAATTGCCGCGGCGCGCCCTCCGAAGGGTTAAATACAAAATGCTTATATTGTTGTTCTAAACATTTCATCTTGAATTGTCAAATTTACAGTAGCTCTTGAGCTAGTGAAAATTTTGGCAATTCATAACCACCTCAATAGTGTCAATATTTTCTTTCGAACTGTCAAAATTTTCTTTACCGAGTAAAAAGTTACCGTCGTTTCATACACACCCAAATTTGTCAAAATAGCACCGCCATGTACATGAGCAGAAGATTTTACTTTTGAACTAGTGCGATTTTCATTGTTTAAAGTGGAAAAAAATGTTAATTAGGGATAAAAATTTGATAACTAATAATCTGTATTTTCGACAAGCAACGATATCGTAAACAATCCATAATTGTAACGATTTGATGACAATTGCCGATAATTCCAAAACGTTTTTGTTAATTTTTATTACAACAAAAGCAGTAAGTATCATATTGGCAAAACCAAGTTTTGTAAACTTTGTTTTTTCTTGTTATTTAAATTTAAAGTGGAAGAAGGGGTTAAATCATATACCTGTGTCAATTTGAATATTTTATATTGAATAGATGTAATTGTACATATTCCTTCTATTTTTAGCAAATATTTGGGCATTCAATGGATCTACGCAGTGCGCCACCCAAAAAACGATTAAAGGATTATACAAACAGCAAACTAGTTTTTGGAATTTTTCCAATTTTTTATTTGAATTTTTGTATTCTTGTGAAGTGACACACATGGGAGACTACCCGGTTTTGTTTGGAACTGCAATAGAAGTGTTCAAGAATACAGCCCTCATACAAGTTCTACGCCCATTGTTATTCTTTGAATCTACTAGATTTATTAATAATTCTGAAGCTCCAATTATACAAACTTAACGCAACTTAACAACGCATAGAGAACTGTCACATAGAATTCTCTTGCATACACTTTTTATGTATCCGATTATAGAAACTTAACGTAACATAGAGGTTTGTCAAATTTAGGTTTCTTTGCTAATACAAAATAAAAAACTTTAATAACCAAGTACATGCTGAATCACCACAATTTGACCAAAAATATTCTACCACATTGTGGACCCGTTGAGGATGTGAAGTCATGTCGGAAGGTACATTTGTGACGTTACCGATACCATTATGTGGCTCCTTATTTTATGCCGAATTTTTGTTAATTGTGTTTCGTTTCCAATATCCGGATCTATGCAAATAATTTCGGCAAAATATTGGCAGTATGACGGATCAATAAACTGTATGCATACGTTATGCAACCCAGCACTCAATTCCAATCGTGCCATTTTTTAGGGGCTGTAACAGCTTCTTTTGTCGCTACTTAAAATTTTCCAGCGACTCGATTTTAAAAAATGCCAAACCTTTCAACGATGCATTTGGTTTTAGAAGGTACCTCATTAAACCGGGCTTCACTCGTACTTTCTCTAAGGCTTTTATATAGTGTTATGCACCATGGATCAAGGCAATACCCATAATCTCCTGCAAAGGCAGCCATATATACATGTGCTAAAAAGTTTTTATGTGAATTATAATAAAACAATGCTACGTAAAAGCCATTACAGAAAGCTTCCACATAAAGAAGTCATGAGAGCCTCCCCCATACTTCGAATCAGTTATGAAAATTCGGTATTTATGATCAGAAATCTCCAAATACATCATATCATAAAATTGTCTTATTATTACCAAGCTTATAACACTGCAACAAATTCATTCATAGAATCCGAAACGGGATCCAATTGCATATGTTGAAAGCATACATATTCGGTTTTGTTAAGTTAGCTAATTTAATAACTTTAGGATCATATTATTTTTTGGATATTGAACAGAAAATCGGTATGGTCCATTGAGGTATTGAGGAAGAAAATGTTTAATTTACTTTATTCTTAAAAGTAGTTTTAAATACTTACATTCGATTCAAATCTAAATGTAATTTTATTTTGTTTGATAAAAATTAAAACCTAATTGTATGACGTGGGACGGTCATATTATTTCTTATTTTAAAACTTTAACTTTTTAACTCTATACTAAACAATATCTGATTAGTAGAAAAATGTTTTAAAAATTGTTCAAAAAGGTGTTTTTACTAAAAATATATATATATTTTTCGGCTCGTTCTTTTGGTATTTTATAGCGAGCTTTCCAATTCGATTTACTCAATACTTACCTTATGGCGTTTGGACTAATATAATACCCACGCGACGAATTGTAAAATATCTTTTTTAATTACAAAAAATACAATCATATACTTTCTGGCTTGCAAAATCTTACAAGTAAAAATTTATCCAGTAAAAACTTGCAAGTTCTCTCACATGCAAGTTCTTTTGTGTCAACGAACGCCATTCAGATAAAATTTGTGATAATTTGCACAAATTTTCTGTACACGAATAGACCTAAAGTAGCATCACTGATTTCGATTACAAGCAAAATCAATTACAAGTAGTGTTGATTCCAAGGCGGATTTAACATGGTGGGAGCAGCATTACAACAAGTACAACGTAACAATAACAACACGCTGCTTTGTAAAAATCGTTATTGTCAAAAGCACAAGAACAAATGCATGGAAAACAAAAAAAAAAAAGATTTTGACAGTTAAGATTATCTTCATATAAAAAAAATTAGAGAAGAAGACAGAGCTGACGCTGCCATCACCCATAGTGAAATAAATAAAGTGAAATAAATAAAAGTGACGCCCTCTTTTCTGTTCACTGACGTCTGCCAAATTTGAAAATTATTCTCTGACTTCTCCCAAAAAATTTGATATTTCAGAAGTAAATATAAATTAACCCATTGGTACCAGCACAATATATAAACAAAATAGAAAAATTTTTAGATATTGATAAAAGAGATCTTCGAAGGCGTTTGTAACAACCATGTGCATAATATGAACCAAGGATTTAACCCAAAACTTGAACTTAACAAACGAAAGGCTTATTGTTTTTTGATACTTTTATTTTATTTATTTATTTGTGTACAGCTGACGAAAATGGGCTAAGAGAGTTTTCTCTCATAAACAAAATTATTTGTCAAAATTTATTGAGCGGATATATGCCATAATTGTCAAATCTCAGAAGACCTGAGAATATTTCAGATTACTTTCTGCTATCTGGCATACTGTATACTGTGGCATTACCTATTATAATTTCGCCATGGTTGATTCGATACCCACATAGTATAGATACTTTTGCTCATTACTTGTATCGATGCCACCGAAAATATTGGAAAAATGTATCGGGTACGTACTTATATCACGTTTGGCTTTTACGTCATGTTTTTGAGATATTTCAACTTGGAACACGTGAATCATATAAAAAATGACGTAAGAGCTGCATGATATAAACAGAAGAGTTGCTATTTGTTGGGTAGTGTTCACTTATATGATATTTATTATGTTTGGATACAAATCGCTGGAAAATTTATAATTGCAGGACAATATTTTTCAGAACTTCCTTCATACATTGGAATATTGCAATATGAACTGAATTATTTTGAATATGCATTTGTAATAATTCTGCAGTAGCATTTTGAAATAAATTATTAGTTGCTATAAAATATTGCAACACGTCTCACAATTTTAAATATTTTATAGCAATATTTCAGTTTTATCAATAAGTATTTTCCAAAAGTATCAAGTATACTATACTAGAGATGTGCAACTGGAAAGAAAAATCGATTTTCGACTTTTGTATTGATCAGAAATTCAAAGTCGATTACTCGACTTTTTAAGTTTATGAAAAACGGTTAATCGACTTTTTTCGAATTTTTGTTGCATGGAATAAAAAAAACGAAACGAAAGAATATTGATATGAGTTACTTATGTATGTGTATTTATTTTTAATATATATATATTTTTTTTAAATTTTTATTGACTGGAATATAAAATAAGTAATTTAAAGTAATTTGGTTTGTTTTAAATGGCATACAGTTTATATGACCTAAGTGCAACCAGCCACTTGTTTATATATTTATACATACCACTTCGGGCCAAAACCGTTTTGTTTTTTGCATAAAGTCGTAAAATTTTATCTTAAAATTTACAAATAAACTTCGGGTACCATATTCATAATAAAATACAAAAATGGGCAAAACCAGATAAGTTCCACGACCACTTCCCATATAATCTAATTTCAAAATCCATATATCTTGTAAATCATTATAGACAGAAAGCTAAAATTTGGCGAGTATTTATATTTAAAATCGGTCAACTTCCACGCCTACTCTTCATATATAGTTAATTTGGATATATATATATGATATGATATTGTGACATCTAAAATCTCACAGGAGATCCAGGGGCGAGATTTAGGAGTCTGACCCTTTTTTCCGATACCAAGTAAAAAAACTTATGGTGTGGCATCGAGTTCAAAAAGTACCTTGAATCGAATGAAAAGTATCGAATCATCACTAATTACAAGCACATCCCTACGCTAGAGATATTTCAAAGTATATGAATGTAAAATATTTAAAGAGTTTGATCAAAACGTTAAAATTTTTGCGATTACACCGCTCAATGTCAATATTCATAAAAGTGCTTAGTCCTATTACGGGCCAATATGAATGGGATATCTGCAAAGATGAGTATGATTATCACCAGGAAGTTGCATGTGCAGGTTTTGGTGATATGTTGCACGATACAGAGCGGAATCAGAAATATTTTGCTGCGTTGCGGAAGACAATAGCAAAGATACATGAAGAAGGTCGAGAAGCTCATGTGCTAGACATTGGCACAGGTACGGGGATACTTGCAATGATGGCAGTTACGGCTGGCGCTGATACGGTAACTGCATGTGAGGCCTTTATGCCAATGGCAAATTGTGCAGAACGCATCCTAAAATCAAATCGTTTAGAGGAAAAAATACGTTTGGTGAAAAAGCGCTCAACAGAATTAAGAGTAGGGGAAGATATGCCGCAAAAAGCAAATCTTCTGGTGACAGAAGTACTAGATACTGAACTGATTGGAGAGGGAGCAATAAGCATTTACAATCATGCCCATGATAAACTGTTGACAGAAGATGCGGTGTGCATACCAGCGCGAGCTACTTGCTATGCTCAAGTTTCGACTACACCGTTAGCAGCTCAATGGAATTCATTCAAGCTTTTAGCTAATTTGGATGGCGATGTGCTACTAGAGCCACCGAAGGAACTGCACACATGCAAAGGTGAGGCAGAATTGCATGATGTGCAGCTGTCGCAGTTGCCTTTAGATCAGTTTGTTCCTATTATGAGTCCACTGGCAATCTTTGAATTCGATTTTAATCAAAAAAAGCCAAGAGAAACGCAGCGAATGCGTAATTTTGTTGTAAAATGTAAACAACTTGGTACTACAGATCTTGTATTTTACTGGTGGGAAATAGAAATGGACATCCACGGTGGAATTACGCTCAGTTGTGCTCCTTTTTGGGAGCATCCAGCATTTGGAAAACTAGCTGGCAGTAAAGTTGAAAGCATTCCTCAGACAAATATTATTCCTTGGCGTGATCATTGGATGCAGGCTATTTACTACATACCGAAACCGTTGCGACTCAATTCAGTGTTAGAGGAATTCATTCTGAATTGTAATCATGATGAGTACTCGCTATGGTTCGATGTTTTTTCATCGGAAGATTGCGCAGGTAAACCAGTACCGCGGCATTCATGTACCTGCAACTTTCATATGACTTATTCACGTAGTCGTATTGGCCAAATGAATCAATCGCAACGCAACAAGCGCTTCATGTCATATCTTGAACAAAGCATAAAAAATGATTCATGTGTGCTATCCCTGGGCGATAGCTGTGTTTTGGGTTTGTCAACTGCTAAACTGGGAGCGACTTCTGTTTTTTGCCATGAACCGCATCGCTTTTCTGGACAATTTATGAAATCATTAGCTCAGCATAACAATTTAAAAAATATCCAATTTGTGAATAAATTAGAATCGCTAGAATCAACGACTTTGGCCCAAATAACACATATTTTTGCAGAGCCTTATTTCTTAACTTCAATTTTACCGTGGGATAACTTTTATTTTGGTACTTTAATTGGAAAAATTTTGGACACTTTGTCGCCAACAGTGGAAATATCTCCGCATTCAGCACGCATCTTAGCGGTTCCAGTTGAGTTTCGGGATTTGCATAAGATTCGCGCCCCTATTGGTAACTGTGAAGGATTTGATTTATCCTTGTTCGATGAAATGGTTGATGTGAGTTAATGAGATTCTGACCATATCCGCATGCATTCGCTATTAACAATGTTTCCAAATTTCATAGATGTCTTCAACTTTAGCTCAGACTAAGGTAGAAGCTCAGCCGCTGTGGGAATATCCTTGTCGTGCACTGGCGTATCCACAGCAAGTCCTTGAAGTTTCTTTTCGAAATTTCATAGAAGATAAATCCTCCGGTGTTTTTCGAGTAGAAGTGCAAGTCTACAACTTGAATCTAAATATGAAACTATTTTAACTTTGCAAATTTTTAATTTTAGCTCTGGCTCGTGCAATGGCATCGCTTTATGGGTAGATTGGAATATCAGTGCTGACAACAGCCCCAAATCCATAGTTACCACCGGACCGATTGAACCAATATCACCTGGACAATATATAAAATGGGATATGTTTGTTAGACAAGGAGTGAATCTGATCGGTAAAGCACCACAAGTAATACAAAACAAAAGCAGTGTACGCTGGAATGTTGACTTTAAACCCAAAGAAGGTCAAACAAATTTCAATTTTGACGTTAAAACTTAACTATAAGACTCGAAGTTACAAAGTAAACATGTACATAAAAATTTTATTACAAAACATGCACAAAACTATTTGAGAACCAGTAAAATTGTGAGGCTAGTACACATATGGAGATAATTGAATAAAAGAGTATTTTAATATGTTTAACTAGTTTTTTGGTATTTCCTGTTCCATTTTCGTAAGGACAATGTTACGCTCAGTCTGTGCGCTTGGAGATGCATTCGGTTTTTGTCCAAATTCACCTCCCTTCAAACGTTGGCGCAAGTCCAATGCGCGTATATCGGTCATCAGAGAATGTTGTTTGTTCTCAAGATCCACATCGATCTTTTGCGCGTGCTCTTCAAGCAAATTATAGTTGGCCTTGGCTTCATCGATTTTATTCATCAGACGGCGGCGTATGCCCTGCAACTTCTCCACTTCCAGGCAGAGTTGATCGTGCGCTTCATCTAAGCACAATTCCATGCCAGATCGTTGTGCACGATTCTCTAGACGTGTTTCAGCCAATTTCAAACCATCAGTCTTATCGCGTAACGACTGTTCAAGTGTTTTAATTTCGCACACTGCTTTTTCCATTTCTTCCTTCATCTAGGTATATATTGCAAACAAATATTGATATTTACGTTCTGAAATTGATCTTTTCCCTATAAATTTTTACCTTCATTTGCTGCCATTCGAGTTCATTTCGGGCGCGCTGGGTCTCAAATATACGCTTACGTATTGTGTGCTCTGCACGTTCTTGCTGCGAAATCAGCATGTTCCGTGCTTTCTCACGACAAACAAACAGGGCCTCGCGAATTGCATAAGTGTCTGCCAATTCATTTTCTGCCATTTGCTTCATATTTCTCGTATGCTCAAGCCATGATTGATAAGTACAGCAACTAAAAATTACCACAAAAATGTAAAGATTCAATTTGAAAAATGTGCCCAATCAATTTCCATAACTCACTTTTTTGGATTACGCAAAGGATCAGGTTTGAAAGTGATATTAGCAGCAAATTTATTTAAATCCAACTGAGACACATCCAATTCTTCAGCTTCAAGCTTATTACCAACTTCCAAACCGAGTTTGAATTTAACCTCTTCCAAACGAGTTAATTTCTCCCATGCCTTTTGGCATTGATCTGCTAACAGACGCTGGTTATTTTCCACCACAGCCAATTCGTTCTTGATCTCCGTGTCAGCATCATCGTAAGTCATCTCTGCGCCTAAACGACAATCACGGATTGTCAGACATTCGGCAATTACAGATATTGGTGTTTGCATAGCTTCCAGTTCTCGTTCAGTGGAAGCTTTCTCCTCGCTTAGTAATTTCATTTCACGCTCAATGCGCTCGAAAGTTTTGGCGATTGTTTCACGCCAGCGACTCAATTCCGAAATACTGTACAATTTAAATGAAAGCAGTGAGCTCTAAATCAAAAACAGGGCAAAAGAACAACAAACCGATCTGCCAAAGCCTCATTCGTTTCATAGTTGGTCCAATCCCCTTCGATGCGTGTTTCATTACGAAGAGTGCGAGAACTGTGTCGTATGCTGAAGGCATCATCCCGGCGTGAATCGGCAATATTTCGCAATTGATTTACACGCGCATTCCAATCGGACAAGGCCAAATGCTGTAATGGTTTCTCGAGCGTTATAACTGAATGGAAAGCCATTTTGTATATGTTTTGTATTTTTTTAATATTTTAATCTGAAACTGTTCTTTTTTGTGCTTGGTTTTTAAATTTTGTGCATCAATATATATTACAGCTAAATAAAATATATAATTTTAAGACTTGATGAATAAAATTTTCAAGCCAAAATAATTCTGACAAAGAAAAATCGAAGTAAACTTATTCTGCTTAAAGTGGAAATCACTGAAGTTATTTCATTTAATGGAATTTGGTTATTATCGACCATAGGAGTAGTTTGTTGAATTGTAGCTAAGATATATGTGGTAGGTCTCCATGGCTATTTATGTATAAGAAAATGCTACGTCACTAGTTTCTCGGAAAACATAACTTCGATTTTCACCAAATATTTTATTTTGCGATAAAAATACAACAACGGTACATAAAAAAATATATATGTATGTATAAGGCAACTTTGTAAATGGTGCGTAAAATCTTAATTTGGCAAAAAGTGTTAAATATTTTTTAATGTTAAATTAAATATAATACAAAAGCAACAGGGTTTCTTTTTAGCAGTTAGTCATTTCACGAATACGATATTGAGGCATATGCGAAGGCATATACTTTATAAACTAAAATAAAACTTTATTCGTTGGAGGTAATAACCTGCTGGGCTGAGCGTTACGATTGTAAAGTTCATGGTAGACGAATTTGATTGAATTGTTAAAAGTTTCAATTGTATGAATATATAAGTATTAAAATACATGTGTTGTAAAATGGATAACTTGGTGTATTATGCACATCAGCATATCTAACTTCCGAAGGACATCAATTCATTCTTTAACAACATCTTATGTTAAATATTAACAACATTTAGAATTAGAGCGATTAGATTGGATTAGTTAATTGAATAACGTTTGCGTTCTTTGTACAATAAGATTAAAATTCACTTTAAACTTGATTTAGATGATTTGCGCTAGGCACTCCTTTATATTCCTCGCTGCAATGATATAATTATACCCATCCACCTGTTAGTTTGTGAAACATTTCCTCGTTGAGTGTTTGGTTGTTTTCTTTCGACCGCATCGACATAAAGATGTATCCTCCGATGAATTCATGCACCACTTTGCAATCAGCCGATTGGCATGAAAAGACTACGGTATCATCATGGAACTGAATCATCATACATTTTTTACCCCAATTAACATTCCAGGCCTTCATTGTGTTGTAACGCCATGTTTTTATGTGGTCTCCACTATTGAGGTCCATACGCATAATGCGATTGTGCGCCACTCCTAGTAACTCTTCCTTCTTGTGGCCATCAAATTTAATTACGAACAGTGTTACACCAAAATCAGGTAACGATTGCCACGCCTGTATGTACTTCAACTTGGCATCAAATAATTCCAGTTTGCGTACGTTGGCATGTGCTTCCAATATACGTTGCGCTGCTTTGTGTGATAATTTTCGCATCATTTTAGGCGACAGATAGTCAACTGTGTCGATGCAACGTGGATCTATGTTTGTGGCTGCACCCTGCATAGGTTTCTGCATGTTCAACAAGGAACGAATGCTGGTCACTTCGCTTTCATATGAACTGTCGGCGAGCGAGCGTCCCTTCGCCGCCAAACGGCAAGCAGCCATCCATTTGGCATATTGTTCTTCTGCATCGCAACGTACCCATACTTCGCTGTTGGGTCCATTACAACCTTCAGGAGGCACTTCTAGTCGAATTGCAAACTTTCCTTGAGTTAGATTTACATCAGGCGTAACTTCGCAGCCACGCAGATTGATGGTAAGTTCTGGAGCACCACGACGTGAATCTTCAGCACTCTTGTACAAATGCAAGTGGAGGTCGCGGTAAGCGAAGAAATAACGTTTGTATCCCTTCAGTGTAAACTTCCGTGGCTTCAGGAAACGCAAGTAATCCGACAATTCGGGTATCTTGGTGATATTGCCACTCTCGATATTTGCGTTGGGACCTTCGAGAGTTATTTGTAACTCATTGAGAGCCGAATCGATATCGTCGTCGCCACCGCCGTTACTTACACTGGATGAATCAATACCCGAATCTAAACCGGGCGGGTGGGCTTCAGTTTGTTGATTAACCTGGAACTGAAGAGCAGCAAACATTAGCGACTCCTCCTCAGTGGAGTCGAGCTCTTCATTTAAAATTGACCACTTGGCCTGCTCATACAGTTGATTAATACGCACTTGGTCGTATTTGGGATTCAAATCAAAGAAAGTAAAATATTTAAATCGCAAGCAAAGAGTATCGTATTCGCGGATACCATGCTCCATAATGGATAACGATGAATCGAGCCAGCCAACATTCATGCGTGCTTTTTCGACAAGTGAACGTGGGCGCACTAGACGAGCCCGAACATCAGGGCTGGGAGACCTCGGAGAGGCAGCCAGATTTTCTTGAAAGTCACCAAGACTTGATGACGAATCAAATGTTGCATACCCATTAGTGCTATGTTTCCAAGTCCCTGTGGGCGAACTGATTGGGGTACCAACTGCTGTACCATTTGGCGTTCGACGTGGTGTAGTGGCATACGGTGAAACAGGAGCACATAGGAAATTGTCGTTGTGCGTTTTATCGAGGCTTCCATTGCTTCCTGCATTGTATGTCGAATTGATCGGGATGAAAGAATTAGTGTCGGGAGCCGGTTGCAGATATGTAGTGCCATTTGACTCTGCAATCGGTATTACCTTTTGAGGAAACTTGGAGAAATTATTTTTAAGATGCTCTTGCTCAAGTGGCTTGCACAGTGATAACTCTTCCGGATATCGAATATCAAGATCTTTGCAAAGGTTCACCACTGCAGCGAAAGTCTTCACGGAGTAGTCAACGCGACAATCGAGGAAGCGCAAATCTGGCAATTGAACGCGCAGTATCTTGTGCATGGGCGTAAAGTGGAGCAAGCAATCCGCCTGAACACCCACTTGATCCAGCGTTGAACGTGTACGTGAAAGCCAAATATTTTTGGCAGGCCACCATAGGGCGTGGTCTGACCAATCTTTGGGGTTTTCCGGATCGACAAGCTGCAGCATAATGGCCCCGATGTGCTGGTCACCACGCACACGAAGTCTTTTCTCTACTTGTAGATCTGTGATGAAAATCCGCAGAATCCATGAGTTTTCACCAACATGAATCATCGCTAATTTTGTAAAAATATGGCCCCAGAATTTGTTTATCCCGTCTGTCCTTTTCACACACGCCTACAATATACAAACGCAGATGTTTCTAATTTCGTTCGAATGGGGATGACGTAAGTTACTTACTGAAAATTTGCGTAGCTTTTACTTTACTGAAATATTTTCGCAATTGTTGAGTAAGCAGTTCAATTTATCTTTTCCCAGACCACCAGATGTTTACTCGACTGCCTTGTTATCGCAATCGCCAACTGCTCCACTGGGAATTTAGTATTAGGTTTGAGCTCAATTTAATGTTTCTCGAGTATGTTAAATACAGCCAAGGTTATCTAAGTTCTTGTCAAATGCAAAAATTCCAAAGTACCTCATACGAATTTCAAATACAAAGCAAAATGCAAAAAGTAAACGAATACAAGCAACAAAACGAGACGCAATTAATCGCCTATCGCCACTTGAAGATTTCTGTCGATTTCTTCTGATATTATTTATATATTTATTAATTACACGGTGACGCAGTAGCACGTAAAATTTTAGAGTTTCTCTTGTTCAATAATTCACTATGGAATTTCTATTTATAGAATAGGAGCACTGAGAGCGGTTGATGAATATAGTGACAAAACAAAAGAGAGTGATGATCGCACAAATATCCGTCACTATTACCACACTCGCCAAACGAGAACTTGCAACTAAAATGTAATGTAAATGTAAATGTGTGATGACGAGTGGATGCACGATTATGAAGTTCTTTGATTCTAAAGCAAATTATTCATAAGTTCGATAAGGAACATTTTACACACATTTTATTCAACGAAACCAAAAAAATTGGGTGAAATTATAATTGAAGAAAATTTAATTTTAAAATAGCTTGATTCATGATTGTTCAAAACATCATTGTCACATAACTGTGGCAACGCTGGAGGCAGTTATCTGGCATTTGCTTTTGCTGTTTTTCTTTTGTTTCTTGCCTGTTTCCCAGTTATTCATTAAAAAGTAAAATAGTTCGTTTCTGCAAGTGGCCCCAATATCATATAATTTGCTAATTTAATGTGAAATTCAAAAAAATTGCTTTTTGGAATTGAAAAACTTTTGCTTTCGACGAATATTACAAAGTGAGTACAAACTTTTATATGGAC